>JBAJNP010001940.1:0-53588 GCA_036877545.1 Yasuhikotakia modesta | reverse complement strand
GAGAGAGAGAGAGAGAGAGAGAGAGAGAGAGAGAGATGGAGGAAAAAAGCTTGTTCAATGAGAACAGACGATCTCCATCTCAGATTACCCCGGGTATTTATAATCCCCTAAAGGTCAGCAGGAAACAACAGGCTTAGAGGAAATAAGAGAAGGTGACATCTTTTGCAATCAGTGCTGAAGAAAAGCTTGTTATTATCAGTCAGTCAATATTAAGTGAATATTAAACTGAGAGAGACCTGCCATTTTACAGAGGAAGTCACATGACTTTGAACTTGTGTTGTGTTGATTGTATGTATGGTACTATATGCTTTGCTTAATGTTTTTTTAAATAGAAATGTACAGATTCAGGTTTTATGCATTTTAAATGTATACTTTTTTAAACATACTTTTGTCTGTTCAATACCTATATAAATAGTAAATAAACATCATAGACACTTGAAACCTTTTAAGACCACAAAGGTTTTGCTTTGAAATCACAGCTGTTCTCATTGTGAATAAATAATTATTTAAAAAAAGAAATTATTCCTTCTTTCAGAACAAAAGGCCAAAAAGCATATTTAGTTTTTTCAGTTTGTTTTAATAGAAAAGTCTTTGGCAGATAAACAAATTTGAAAATAAATAAATTATTTACATAATACACACTGTGCAAATACATACATGCACTACCACCATAAATGAAGAAACACAATTTGAATAGATTTATAAGGTGACGATGCTACTGAGAGGAAGGTCGCAGTTGCCCAAAATATAGTCTCTTTTCATGGTGGACATCTTGTTGACCACTTTGAATCGGAGCGACCTCTGACAGAGATCCTCCTCTGTTATGCCATCAAAGAAAAAGTCCTCGTTGAAAATCGGATTGCGGCTCTTCCTGATGACGGTGCTGCGCTGTTTCTGGACTTTTCCAGGCATGAGGGCGAGGCTCACGCTGCAGTTAATGCTCTTAGGGTCCACGGACAGGGCGTACAGGCCTTCTGCGCTTATGAGCCGCACGCGCAGTCTCTGGTTCTCCAGGCAGTACTCCGCTGACATACGTAGGGTTCCATCCCTTCCTACAGGAACCAAGTTCTCCTTCATCACTCTTTCTCGGTGCAGGACCAAGTCCATGGGGAAGATGGCGGGGGGCGCCAAGCTGAAGCCACAGGGGGGAGGTTCCACAAGCCCCTCAGATGCTCTCCTCATGATGTTGGGGCTGTTGTCCGTGGAGCTTCCCTCGTCCGTCGAGAGGGAACTGTTTCTGGACATCGCTGCTTTTCGGAGGTTACGGTAGAGTAGCTTCTCGTGGCTCAGGGCTTTGAGGAGAGAAGGTTTGGGTGGGCATCTGTTGAGCAGAGGAGAGCTGAAGGGAGAAGATTCAGTGGAAGAAGTGGTGTCGCTGTCCAGGGTTCCCTGCCGGTGCAGGGTGAAGCCTTTTGGAGAAAGTCTTGAGGTTAAAGTGTTAAGGCTAAAAGATGAAGGGGATGTGGAAGAGGAAAGGATAGTGGTTGTGGACATGGAGGATTTGGAGTAAGTGCTGGATCTGCTCCTGGGAAGAACCAGGGGAATTCCATTGGATTTAGGATCGTTGTGGAAAATGGACTCTTTTCTTCTGGTGTGGGGACTTTCCAGCAAAGTGCAAAAGCCATAGCAGGTCTGAGCTTTAGCCAGATGAGGCAGAGAAAGGGCAGCCTGGCTTTGAGGATCTGCGTTTGTGTTCTCCTCATCACTGCAGCCGGTGTCATATGGCCCATCGTCAACACTTTCCACCTGTATTATATGATTGTTGGGTAGCTCACGTGGAACCACCTCTCGCTTTGGACTGCCTTTCTCACACTGAGACACCCAGATGCATGGAGTCGGCCTCCCCTGCTCTGCGCTCTTGCCCTCCAGGGGGGTTGAAATCTTGGGAGGAATGCAGAATTCTGGGATAGTGTCTGGAGTAATGATGTTGGGGCACAGCAAGATTTTCTTAGCTTTGTCGATGGAAGACTTGTCTCCAAACATTATGTCTCCAATTTTGAAACTGTATTCCGATATGGGAAGCGGCAGGTTGGTCCTTTCCACCGACACTCGGATTTTCTCTACCACCCACATGGGAATTCAGACTGGAGTACAGATGCAAACTCTGCAAAAGTGAAAAGTTTTGCAATTTTAAGTATTTTTTCCACCAGTCCCCAAAACTTTTTTTTTGCAATAATTAAAATTCAAGTTGTGGTGAAAGAGCCAAAATAAATATTTTGCATGCTGCTTACCTTATTATGTGTGTTCTCCAGTGGAGGACTTGAGGAGTATATAAAACAGGGTCTTCAGGGCATTCGCTGAGATCATTCAGTGAGCTCTCCCCTCTTAGACCAGCGTCTGCTTTGTGACACATGTGAAGGGCTCTTGGCCTTTTATACAGAACAGCACTGTGGGCGGAGAGATGGGCTACTTGAAAACGCCCACTTGTGATAAAAGAGGGCTGTCCCGGTTTTAAAGGCTAGCTGTTTCTATAGAAACTTGCAGGCCACATCACTTTTAATCCAAGCAAACCAATAATGGAAAAAGTAGAGGCCAGGCTGATAAGAAAATTGTATAAAATGCAACACTTTGCTGATTAAATAAAAGATGTGTATGTTTGGCTTTCCGTTACTCAATGTGAAAACTGTGACATTAGATTAAAGCTTGTTCAAGGAAATGAAAAATGATGCAAATGATTTGTGAGTTGTTTTTAAATAAACCTGTTTTTAGACATTATTTGGCATTCAAACAACAAGCTTTGGAGTATTTGGTTCAGCCAGTACAAACAAATACAGTTTTGAAGTGAATGTGCTGAGCCTGCAACCATTTATTCACATATTAGGCAACTCCAAATATATATATTACTAACCAACCTCTATAAAACAAAACGACATTATTTCATCATAGGTGTTTATCTAATAACAAGCCTTTTAACGTCTTATTGCTATTTGTAGGGGGAAAGAACAAGAAATGGATGAAATAATGTGACAGTTTCAGACTCAAACAAAGCTGTTTACATCTCTACATAATGTGATTATTAACAATGATCATTTCTAAACACACACATATGCAAAACAAGGATATACAAGGAATAACGAATGTTGCCAAAGCTTGCGTAAAAAATTATTTGCACTTTCCATGTCTGCCCTCATGTGGTCGCACAGGAACCTAAACTACAACGTTTCCGTACAGCGCATTTTGTGGTCCTGTAATACTCTAGTTCAAAATAGTCTGACAGATGCTTTCTAAACATTTGTTTGATACAGTGCATTTGTAAAGTGGTGTCTATATGTTTAGGTCTGCGTCTTATCAGAAGCGATGCATCAATCTCCCACTACGGCTGCCTGTGACGTCATCCCTGAAGATTTATGTCGTTGTTGACTGTTAGCTCACGCTCAAAGTTCAAGGGGGCGGGGCCGTAACCCAGAGGGGTGACCAGAATAAAGCTGATGCCTTTTTGATAGATTCAAAGAAATGTTTTGGTCGCATTGAGCAATTTTAAGTTCTTTATCAGCAGGAAAAGGTTAAGCTAACATCTGATAAGCGTGATGTAAACAGGTTTTAGTGTGGATAAAAGTTTTCAAATAGCACTTAGAAGTCATTTAGATATTACGCACAGCTGCCCAGGAAGACAATTGCCATATTAAAAAGGGTTGTAGGACACACAGCTGGGAGTGCTTTCAAACAGTCAAAGTTTGTGTTCAAATCAAGCTTGAAAAATGATCAAGTGAAATAAAAGTATTTTTATTACGTGAATTAAATGAATTGTTATTCATTCTTATGTAACAGAAAGAAAAGAAAGTGCCAAAGGAAGTGTATACAAATAAAAAAGTAAAAATAATCTACTTTTCACATAAAGATAATTACTTATAATTTTAATGTAATCATTTAAATTAATGAGGGAGGACGGACGAAATAAAAATATCAAAAACAAAACGTGCTATTTTTACTTTACAATCCAAGGCAACATACAAATTTGATAAAAACAATAAAGTGAATCGTTATAGTGAGGCAATAATATGAGAAGTGCTACAAAAAGTTACAAAGTTTCCAAAGCTTCAAATGTTTCAGATGCCATCAGCAGTGATGTCATTAAGATATCAAGTGACATCATCGCTTAAAGATTTTACCACTCTAACAGTGTAGACAGAATTTAGAAACACCAGATAAATATAATGTGTCTAAGTTTGAAATATTTATGCTTACAGAGTTTAATAAAGTAAAATATGAAGATAAAAAGATGAATTAGAATATAGCTTGTCTTACAAGCACCCACAATTACATCACATCACTTCTGGGAGAAGCTATTAGTTACAACACCCACTCATTCACAAGTCTTCTACTTCTAGAGCTCACACTGGTTTTAATAATACGTCATGGGTGTAGGGTCACTTCTAAAAACGCTTCAAAGACCCTTTAAAAGATAACAGGCCTCTGACCATATTAACAAGACCTTGCAGTTTTTGGGGTGATCACTAGAGGTCAGTATTCTCTCGGGTAAGACGTGTACAGCTTAACACTTATTTGACTCTTGACACCAGGTCAAAGTAGCGCCCAAAATGATGGTTACGTTGCATTTACGTTTGTTCGTCATTTTCCAACACATTTCCAATAATGTTGGTTGTCATTTGGTCATAAGGGTGACAGAACAATATAAGGACAGAAAATCTCAAAGGTTTCAAAACGTTCCCTTTATTCCACAATCTAGGAACAACGTTTTATAAATGTATCCTTGCCCTGCAAGAATGCATTGGTAACTTTGAGTAAACGTTCTGGGAACGTTCCCTGTTACAGTAGCTGGGTTCCGGCATCTCTCTATTGCCCCACAATCGTCATTTACCTAATTTAACCAAACTCTTTAGCCCTGCAGGTTTATCATTTGTTTAAGACACTAAACAAATGAAGAACCAACCAGCTAGACTTGTATTTCAATCCCATAATCCCTTATTTATCCTTCCAGGATGTATTGCCAGAAATCCATAACCTCTAATGTTATGATCGTATCTCACTTGTTTATCAATCGGGGATACAGGCGTGATCACGTGATACACGCGCGAGTTTCCCCCCGTACGTACTTCACAAACACGTTAAACTCGTCGGTGTTACAGCACAACAACTTTAAATACTGTAACTGTATAGAGCCACACAATGTAAATAAGCGCGTGCATAGGTTTAAAGAGAAGATATGCCGCCGTGATGCGGATCGTATTGGGATAAAGACTACAGACAGGCGCTCGTGAAGCCCTCGGGGACGCGCTTATAAATGTTTGATGGCGGTTCTCGTTAACGTAAGTAACCGGAGAATCACCCTGAAAGAAAAAACGGTCCTTTCGACCTCCGAATCACTGGGACGTGATAAAAAAAACACTTTTTAAGCATATTGACTCACTTATATAGGTTTACAAAGATGAAAAAATGCTGTGGAGGTCATTGAATTTATAGAAGCGTCAGACCAATATATCGACCAGTCAGATCGTTTTATCGCCTTTAAAGCCGTTTCAACGAATACTGTGGGCACAGTTTATTTTACTGTGTGTCTAATGTGGGAATTATAAAGAAACGTTGTCCACATCACACCAAACATTAGTTTAACGTTCGTACTTTATATCACTTACCTCAACATACTATTACTGCCTCCACGGGGGACCTTGTAACAAGAGGGGCGGGGCTTCGCGTTCCAGAGGCAGGACCGCAGCTCCGCTCGCGCTGCCTCTAACTCAACTCATCCCTCTCGCCGTAGGAGAGCGCGTGCTGCGTTTCAGGTAGGACTTCACGTTTCACTCCGCGTTTTATTTGCAAATGACTCGTTTTTAAAGTACTTCACGACGCTTCCTCTCTGGTAGGAGTTCGGGTCGCTTGGTTTACGCCGGACGCGTTTTGATGGAGTCGAATGAATGGGCGGTGTTGGTTCTCGCGCGGCGTGCTGTTTGTATGAATTCAGCGATCTGTCATTGAATTTGAATTGAATCTCAATTCCTCGGTGCACATAAGCTAAATGCATCCCGTTTTTAAAGATCGATGCATATTATCTATCGCATTTTGCCTGTTGATTTCACAGATAGTCTAAATTCGTTTATAATCTTTAGCGATTCTGTGTGCGTTTGAGTTGCATGGCACAGTTTTGCCTTTCTGGATGTATTGCTGTAAGTCACGGTAATTTTGGGATGCGTGAAGTCCCACATCGCCTTGACATCGAGGAATAGAAGAAACGGGGTCGCGTAGCCTCCCTTTCCCCAGTGCTGGATGGATGGATGGATGGATTTGTTTGGAAATTATAGCACTTATTTGCATGCATAGTGTCAACGCAAGCTGTTTGCAAATTACTAAGGTACTCCGTAGCCCCTGCAAGGGGTCGTTTCAGAAGGGCGAAATCTGACGCCGCCATATTTTAATGGTATGTACGATAGCTTATATCTATATATCTCGCGTGTATCTCTTCATATGCATGTTGCCTAACTCCGGGTGAAGGCTAAACCCAATGCATTGTGTGCACTTACATTTGTAAATATCTATAACATTTTGTAGAAGACGGCATAGATAAACAATCTCGTTTATTTATGAGCAAAGATATACTGGCTGTAATTCTGCATGAAGAAATTCACCTTTGGTAATTTGTCAATTATTTGCACCTAGTTTCCATTTATTAACCCGTCAAACGAGTCCAGCGATCGTCTGATCGCAGTAATATTACAACAATTGAGCAAAGTAACATTTATCTTCTGGAGACATTGACATGCACCGAGATAAGCCATTTCTCACGGGAAAACTGGACAGCGAGCAGATCTGAAAGATGAACCGTTGAACCCACAATTCAATTGCATTGGTCCTTATAACACAATCCAGTCTCGCTGTAGAGTTGAAGTGTTTTGTAGAGACAGTATTTAGAAAAGACTATATGAGCGCCGCACGATCATTTGCACTTTAACAGCCGCCTTGTCGACAGATAATAAACTGAAATGGATTTTTCTCTTGGGTAATAAGACGCAAATGGATTTGTGAAATATATGAAAGTTATATCCATGCATATGAAAGTTCAAGCTCTTTGAAGAATTCCCGTTTTCCTTAGCGTTGCGCCACACCCCTTGCAACCTATAATGTATTTCAAAGGCATGATGGCTTGCGTGTATAAATGCTTGAGATGTATGTATTAGTATATTGAAGGGAGAATAATCGTTGCTCATACAATGCAAGGCATTACATTCATGCATTGTTTAATGCGCCTTATATTTATAAAATGGTGCTCTGTGCACAGATCCACAATGATCGTGATTGTTCTGCGTCAACATCTCGTGTCGTGTTGGTCTGGGAACAATATTTCACTAATCCAAATAGAGTTCTTTCTATAACCTGTTCACAACGATAGAATGGCGTTTAAAGCGCCAACCCCGGCTGAAATGATGTTTTAAGACCAACAGGGATGCTGTCCTACTTGGCAAAGTAGGTTTGATCAATAAACTTTAAATGCAATAGGAAAGTGCGTTTCATTCATTTATCATAAATGCCACATGCATATAACCAGCATTTATGCAGCATGACTGTGGCACAGATAATATCCACTTTGACCTAGTTTTAATAATCTACTACCATCCTAAATCACTCATGCCTATAGTGTTACCAGCTCTAGTTGTATAGTAAAAATGGAACACAGATGAGTTGACCTGTACTATTAACGTGTGTTAATGCATTTTTTCAATCTGCATTAAAGTGTTTAAACAATAAGTGTGCTGTCGTTGTCACTACAGCACGGAAAAGGAAATTAGCGCTGCTGTTTCGCAGGAAAAAAGGATGTTCGTGGTGCTGTGCACCGGGCTTTGTAGCAGTCGTATGAGGTCAGGAAAATGAACTCTGTTATTATTCTCAAGGAGATGCATGGTTTTATATAAATGACAAAGCCTGTGGCTCACAAAGCCAATGTAATTAAAGCCATTAGTTGAAATGAGACAGAAATTTGACATTGAGTTTGTAACCAAAGCATCTATGTTGTGTGAAAGCATACATTAGGGCCCGTTTTTAGAGTAGTTGTCTAGCTTTGGTGATGGCGGTATTATATGTGTAAAAGGTATACAAATTAGCGACCCCCTCCATAGTCAGATTTGTGAATCAGAAATATGGATGTTTCAACGAATCAGTCTTTGTTGAAGGCATGACTTGATTTTGCCTGTTGTCTTATTAGTAACATCCTGGCCTCTGATGCATTAGGTTTGACCAGTAAATATTTGCTACCCTGACTTGACTTGATCTGAGGGAAGGAAGTGTAATTTGTCAATGAAAGGGCACCGTAGGAATTAAAATGCATGATTAATTGAAAGCTTGATGATAAGTTATTGCTCATTGTTTGCATCGATTATATAACCTGTTATTCTGACGCCTTGTTTTTTATTGTGTTCTGATTAAACCGTATGTTTGGCATAATTTCGGGAAATTTTAAGTCTTAATAACTGCAATTACAACATCAAGAAAAATAACTGATAGTTATGTTTATTTTTATATTTGATTTTGCAGCCCTAATTATTAACGTAATAAATTACAGTTGGTGATGCTTTCTGATGCTAAACTGTAGTCTTATGCACGATAGAAACTTTGAAAGTTGTTTCCATATTAAATAGCATATACAGCTAACACCTGCTTTCCTCTAGCTGTATAGCCCATATGTGTGGATATAATTAGCTCTCCTCTTAATAAGTGTTGCAATCTGGGGTGCAGCATTTTGCCTGCCAACTACATCTGATAAAATCTAAGGCACTAATGACCCAATGTATTAGCAGAGGACAAAACAAGAATTAACAGCCTGGACATAGAAAAAAACGCAGTCAGTGTAAAATATGGACTTACTTTGAAAACGCCATTGGGTGGAATCACGGGATGCTAAAGATGTAACCTGGACACTGTGGAATTTAGTGGCCAAATAGCAAATTTTCCCACTTTTGGCACTTGGTGGGTGTTAATTTCAGGCCAAGACTTTCTTTTTCTGCCGGCCATAGAGAAATGCGATCTTAGAGCAGCTGCGCTTGTTTTACTGCTGGACTTCTGAATATTCCTTCCTGCCGTTGACCTCATGCTTTTAATTATGGACATAACATTGCTGGTTTTTAAACGTTAGATGCGCAGTTCATTTCAAATAATGGGTGTGATTCAAGATTCGAATGAATTGGAACTCGCGCAACCACCTCATGAATGCTAAATGCAAATCTCTCCTCTTAATCTCGCTAACCAATCTAGCGATGCTCAGTCAATAATGCATCGATCGACTGAGGCAAAGCACTCCGCGCCTTCAAGACGCTGTAAAAACCTGTGGAAGCGACCAACTTCCTCCAGACTTCTCAAAGCCAGTGATGTAATTTGATCGGGGCAATTAATGTGAGTCATATCAGCTTACCTCTCATTGTACCCCCTCAAACCCCCCCATGTATTTTCACAGAGAGGGTGTAATTAAAATCATGCTAGCTGAATGGTTTTTTTGGCGCATTGACTTAGCTGGATCACAAGCCTGCTGTTAAGGAGGCCATTATGAAAATGGCTTTGGATTACGCCGGGCCATTATGACTCGGGTTATTAGCGGTTCTGTTAGTGCAAGGATGTCCTCTAAAATTTAAATTGTAAAGGCAGGAGGTCATTGTTTGACTGTTGGGCCCTTTTAAACTCCATGCTAATACTCTTAAGGCGTTAGTAAGGTGCTAATGATGTCAAATCTTATAGTTATGTCATATGGTTGAGTAAAGGGGTTTAGTTGATTCTAGTTGTTTTTTTAGTTTTTTTTTTAATAAACTAGTTTATTTATAGTTATATTATTTATTCATTTAGTTTATTTTTTTAGTATTTAGTTTATTCTTATTCTTGGTATAAATTGTTTATGCATACCATATTTCACCAAAAATGTATTTCTAAAGTTATTTGAAGTATTTAATACCTGCCGTTTGACATCATCTGGTTCTTGGTTCTGACTCAAGACTAGCTTTGTCCAATTGCTCGAGAGTTGAATACTAGAATACTAGAGAAAGAGTTTTCTGAGTGTACAAAATTCTTGAATTCAGTCCGTTTCTTGCATAAAGTGATTGGACATTTATGTATTTGGTACGCGTCACAGAAACGGGGCTGTATGACTTATTGGCTACTTTTTGTTATTGAAATGTTCTGAGCCTGACAGTAGTTCTCTCTGCTTTCATTACATGGAGAGAAAACTTTGACATTCTGTTTGCGTTCTGACAGAAACCCTCTGTAACTCCCAACAGCTTCCAGGATTCCAGGGTTCCATTTGAAGTATTCCATTAGAACCTGGTTTTGTTTGGCGCGCCGGGAAAAAACTGGTGGTAGACGGATAGAACTGGTTGCCAAATTGAACATTTTGAAACGTTATCTGTAGGGCTATGCTGCGCCTTCTTTCAGAGTCTTTTGAATGTAATGTTTATTGCATATGGTTCATTAGACTAATTGAATCAATTTGATTCACTCACTTCTGGAATTGATTTTGGCTAATTAGTTTCCATCTTAATAGGCCATGGAAGATGTGACTGTAGTTGAGATGTTTTGAGTTGATTTGCTTTGCATATTATCGGTTTGAATTCATATGCTTTGGTTTCTTGTTAATTTGTATGTTAGCAAGACCCACCAAACATTATGAAAGGCAATACTAAATCAAGTAATCTGTTAAAGGCGGCCATTTTTGTTCCTGTAATTTGTGTGTCATCGGTATAAATGCAACAGTGTGCTAATAAATACTGTATTTACTAGGTCAGAGTTTTTAAGGACATGATGGGCAGATAGTGTTATGGCCTGTAACAGCTTGTTATTTTCCTTAAACATTATTCAGAAGCTCTAATGGCAATAAATGATAGGCTGGTTTGCATTAACCAGACAGACTCTCCCTTTCCCTCTGCAAATCAATTAGAAAGTGATTTCCTTCGTTTTGCTGTTGCCGCATTTCATCTCCAAGAATAACAGGCCTGGTTGGAATTCCTCAGGAAATGTTTAGTCGATGGACCGGGAGACAAAGGAGTTCGTGACTTGTTGTCAGTCGAGAGAATTGGTCTGGTGTTTTGTCCTGAAATGTCTAAACCTTTTTTTCCAAAATATATGCCGTTATAGTCGAACACTGGTTACAACTTTTGGTTCTCCACCTCATTGCTGGATTAGGTCAGTTCATCCAAGAATTGGGCGAAGCTTGTTTTTCCAACCATGGTTACTATTATAACATTAACCATAAACCCAGCATGATATCAGAAGTGACTCTATTTACTTTTCTCAAAAACGTTAGTCTAAAGTAATTCCAGTCGTTGGTAAGTATAGTTCAGATAAATATAATGGGATGTTGCCTAGTGATGCAAATGTGATGTACACAACGTTGCTGAATTTAAAGAACATGTTGCATTTAAAACATTAATTGTATAAACAGGAAATATACAAAGATAAGGATTTAAGGATTTTGTGTGTTTTAGTATTGATACTGCACTAAATAACCACTTGCGTTAATGGACAGAGCGGGCATGAGTGGTGTGTTATCACCTAACACAGATATTGCCAAATACTAGCTAATACATTTCAGTCACTAAAGACTTCATTTCCATGCTTTAATTGCAAGCATTGGTCTAGACTTCCCTCCAAACGGTTAAAAAACTCATTCACAGGCCAGTAGATTAAAGGAGAAATCTAGTGTGCTGTATCTTTTGTTCCCAACGAGGCTGTTGGGCTGAACAGAGGAGCGTTAATTGGGTTTATCCATGTGATTCTCCTCGTTGAGTGGTTCCTTCTCTGGCGAGCTCCTCTTGTGAAGATTATGGGTGTGGATGGAGGTTTTGTCAGAAGTGGTTCGCTAGAGATTTCAATGGGTGGAATGGCGGACAATGGCAGGGGTGTGTTGTGTGTTTATTTGGGATGGGCATGATGGCATTGGGCCTTTATTTTGTTAAAGCCCTCCCAAGAAACCACATCTTTAATTCATCTTTAGGTAGCACTGCTATACCTGTTAAAATTTGTGTTTGTGTAACCCATTCATATACTTGAATAATTTTGAACTTACAATCACCTGCTATGAACAAGTTTCTTGATATTATTCATTATTTGCAGGTCGGACAGAATCTATTATCTGTTGTGCAATGATCTGTTTTAGTTAAGGTTATTCACTTTGTGCAACCCTAAACAAAATCATTCAATGTGCAAACAAAATTCCTCGGTTGTTGTGTTGCATCGTGCTGTGTTTGTCAGTGTCCGTGCATTTTACGATTGTGTATAAACAGTATTTATACCAAGCATAAAATATATTTTTAAATATTTGCCTTGACACCCTTGTTTCATACCATTGTGTTCTGCCCAGTTGCTTTTTAATGCATGTGTATGTCTTAGTAATGCCTTAAGAAAGGTCTAGTCTGGGTTTGTAGATTTGAATTACACAGGATTTCCTAAGACCAGCCACATCAGTAATCACTAAGACACAGAATAGTAATTTCTGAAAATAAGTACTTTTCCCAGTGTTTGTTTGTTTTATACATGCACTTGCATTGACGCGAGTGCAATCTCAGAAAGCGTTGCTACTGAATAAATAATGCCTGAAGGCAGAGTACATCAGGGTATTTACAGTGCCCTACTGTAAACCCATTAGCTGTAGTGGCATGCCAACGCTCATCACAGTCAACAACGCAGAATCTGCCCACACTTTCCCATGAGTGCATTTGCTCCGGGACCACACCTCCACTTATTCTTTCTTTATTGCCCAGTATATTTTTCCAGATAAACCATGCATGACACAAGAGTACAGCGCTAGGGGGTGGAGGGCGTGGGGGTGTGGTTTTCATTGTTGGAATAATTCTCTCCTCCTCATTCACTTTTTCCAGCGCTCCCATTTCCTTTCACCTCTCCTCACAGCTGGGGTCATTCCACGGAGGTTCGTCCAGGATCGGAAGTACAGGCAAAATAAAGAGGACCGCCGGAGCGTGTTCTGGTGCGTGGGCGGTACTCTGCGATTTGGTTGGCGCTAACGGTATGGCTGTGTTGTGGTGCGTTGCCGGGTTACCTCTCGGGGTGCATGGGGTGTTCAGGAATGGGTCGGTCAAGGAAGTCTCTGTTTAATCAAGTCTGGAATGAATGCAGTAACAAACGGTTGCCAGGAGTGCTTTAGCTCATCTGAGGGTTGTTGCTGTTGTAATGTGATGTTGTTGACAAATGTTGATAGTGATGATCAGGTCTTTATTTAAGATGTTGGTGAGGATGTAGCTGCATACTTAAGAACATGTTACTTCAAGATGTGAACTTCTGGTAAGGGTCTTGTAGTTGCTCACACCAGGGTTAATTTAATGCACTGGAAATGAGATATTCAATATTCATAGACAATCAAAGTCAATAGTTGCATAGAGAAGCGATAACGCATCTTTCCCCAATAAGCCTCGTGATTTTAGGTGATTCATTTCTGTACTGCACAGAAATGAGTGTGGGATGAATTATTTGTTCAATTCATGTCATTGTTGGGACAGACAGTTGATATCCGACCCACTCATTTAAATCATTGTGCTTGTAGTTATATGTATACAGTTGTGACAGTGTGAATGTTATTACAGTAATAGAGTAGGTCACACCTATGTTGGATATATAACTGTTAACCAATTCTACAATATAACTGCAACAATTTCTCTCTACCCAGCTCTCACACACAGGATATAGAAGATTTAAACGGTTATAGGATTATTGTAGTAAACTGGTGTAAGGCAAATTTTTATATATGTGTGATTGTAGTAGAATTTAGTTTTAAACAAAAATCATATAAGGTATCCTTGGTCCTATTGCATTAAATGTATAATGTTTTTGAGTATAGGGAGTGTTAGTTGTTTTAATAATTTTTACTGCTTTCAAAACATCATATTCCGAGATGTATCTTACACAGTAAAGTTAAAGCTGAAAATTGAATATGTTCATTTTTACCCTTCATTTTCTGTAAGTAATTTTCGAGTTTTTGTTTTCCATAGTAAAATAATAATATAATAGAATTTAATGTAGTGGATCCTAGTTCTTTGGAAAACAAATATAAAACTATTCTAAGGTATATTGATATGAAACCAGAGGTTGAGTGTGTTTATAATTTTGAATCAGGCAGACGTATCATTTACTGACCTTGTTGTTCTCTGGAGAAAGACAGAAATTACAAATATTGACCCTTGTGAACTGTTTTGACCTGTGGGGGTCGAGTCTTTGTGCAGCCTTTGTGCCCTTAGCCCAGGGGTCAGCGGTTACATAGACCTGAGAGAAAGATACACGCTCTTGGTTTTATTGATGGATTTTTATGCCATGGCATTTAAGATTGTTAATGTATTGAGGAGACTCTGAGGAAAAATGGCTTGCTCTTCATCTTTTTATTAATTTTCTGTTAAAGATCATGAGATATGGTCTTGGGGCACCAAGGCCGTTGTGGAAAGGGCAGCAGTTGGTTTCCTCAGACTGACGTTCACACAGTGTGGAAATTTTAACTTCTGTGAAACAGGGAAACCTTGAGTTGAGTGAGTCTCATGTATTTTAAGCTGTTTGATTCAGTCAGGATTGTTTCTGTGGGTGTCTGTCACACGTTTTGGCATTTGGGCAATGTTTGATCAACCATAATACTAGCATTGTCTTGGAAACTGGAACAAAATCTTGGGAATGTAAGTTATTTCACCTGCATACAGCCACCTTATACAGTAGATTTGAGTGACACCAACTGAAATTGCAAAAATTATTCCAAACAAACGGAAGCCCACAGTCTCAAAATGTTGTTAATTCCTTCCTTCCTTGTTTTTTTTTAGGTAACTTCAGGAAAAAGTTAGGATTTTCAGAGGCTAACCTGTTGTCTTAAGATATTTGTTCATAAAATATTCAAACATGTGAAATTAGATTATACTGCATGTTTGGCTAGAGAGCACCTAAGGTAGTCAGAGCTCTTCAGTAGCATAGCAAAGCACTAGCATTTTGGCGCCAATTTTAACACAAGCAAATGATCTTTAATCTTCATTAAATGTAAAAATAAGTCTTTGCGGTTCCGTTCGATGCCACTAGTGATGCAGAAATGCCACACTGCAGCTTTAAATGACCCAGAAAGCGCACGCCACATCCTCTCTGGATCAAGCCGCGTCCCTCTGTTCTCTCCAGCTAAGACAGCGAGACGGCCTTCCTGCCCACTGTACTTTTGGCAGTGTCGCCACGACTCCAGTCCATTAGGAGAATTAGCATCGGGCTCTCCCGGGGCCAGGCTGGATGGGATTGCCCCACCAATCAGCACAGACGGCCCCCCTTGGCATGTCGACCCCTCTGAAAACGCAGGTTAATGACAAGATTACTTAAGAGATTGCTCACTGCACAGTTAATTCAGACTGAAGCCAGGACGGCACAATAAATCGATCCGAAGCTGATATTTGTAACAAACAGTCTCCGCTGTGGTGGTTTTATCCTTTTGTAACAGAAGTTACTCTTTAGCTGTACAGCGATTTTTGAATGAGTAGCAATTTTGAAGCGGTGAAAGTAGCATTCAGGACCCCGTCAGTGTATTTAAAGGGTCTTCTTAAGAAAACCACAAACGGCCTCATCAATGTCCCTGTCAGTGTCTAGTGAAGATGTCACTGCTGCTTTGTGTTGCTGCTGGGAATACTGCTGCGCTCTGCTGAGAGCCTCTCTGACATGCTGCTGATCCAGCAACACTAACCTCTTCCTCAGCCTGTCTTCAGTTTACACTGTGTGTTTCCTTTCATTTCACTTCCTCACCTCGAATCCCTTCCTCCTTTCCTTTTTCCCCTTATGTCATTTCCTCTCTTATCCCTTCATCTTCTCTTCTCTTATCTCCTCTGGTATCTTTTCGCTTCATGTCTTCTACTCTCTTTTTCTCTTTTTCTTTTCCTCTCTTTTCTCCTGTCTTTTTCCTTCCCTTCATTTCTTCTTTACTTTTTCTTTCTCTTCACCTTCCTTTTATTTCCTCTCCTCAACTCTTTTTCTTTCCTTTTCTTCTGTCTTTTCTCCTTCTCTCTTTTCCACTCCTCCATTTCCCTTCAGTTTGTTTCTTCTCCTTTACTCTCTTTTCCCTTTTCTGTTCTCCATTCCTTTTCTCTCTTCCCTTCTTTCATGTTCATTCTTTACTCTCATCTTTCCTCTCCTCTGTTCTTCTCTTTTTCTCCCCTCTCCTCTGAATCACAGCATGCTTTCACCTGAAGCACACACAGTTTACTGAGAAGGTACGAAGAACAGTTGTTATTGGGTTAGCATAATGCATCATCATTGCTCTTGTCAAAGGTCATTATGAGGTTTTGAACCCAGTACAGACAGTATTGAAATAGACTGATACGACAGAGTTCATGTTGGCCTCACAGATCTCCAGTCACTGTGTTTTCTGATGTGTGGTGCTATGTGGACAATCTCACAGGCTGTTTAATTCTACACATGAGCTCTTTCATTACCCTCTATTTTAACTGTCTGGTCTAATCGCCTGAGCAATTAGCAGGCCGATACGCCACATGCGGAGGGGGTGGGGGTGTAGTAATGTCACTATCTCCAAGGACTCTTCCCCTCACAGTGTACTTATGATTTGTCCTCTAAAAGATAAAGACATCAGGCCTGGAAACAAGAAATGGCAGAAGACAGCTGCTTTGGTATCCAGGTGTCTAGAGGAACAGCGGTTTGCATGCGTACCTGTCGGTACACTTAATGAAAAGAGCAATCCTCTCTCATCCCTTTTGTTTCTCCATTCTGTCTTCTCCCACCTTATCCCATTCTTCTACTTTTCCTATGCTTTCCCTATTATCCAGGCACTCGGGTCTCCAGGCAAGAAGGTACAAGGATGTTTGTGTGTGTGTGTGTGTCAGTCCATGTTTTGTGTTTTTTATGAAGAGCAGGGCAGAGGACATTTATCACGACAGAAGGTTGACCACAGAACAGGGACGACCGAGGCGTCTTTGAGGTGCTATTGTCCAAGAGAGAATGGCGTTGCATCGTATTACAGAACACTCAATAGGTGTGTACGGTCTTCCATGTTCCTGCAGTCATCCGATTGTTACGTCCTCGTTTACTGTGTGCTTTCAGTCGAATCTCAGGGTTGAGATTTTATTGTATGATAGTAAATCTGATCTAATTCAACCAGCGAAGGTTACAAATAAAGCTGTAGAAATGAGCCTAAATAATACGACTATGGAAATACGTGACAGAAGTACAATTCATTTACAGTTCAAATCTAAAAGATTTGTGCTGCCGTGACGCCAAGCAGTTTTTGCTCATATTCAGCTGTAATTTCTTTAACTATTAACCTGTCTTGTTAGCCCAACACATTCAGGCTTCATTGTGAGCCAATATACTGCTTTATTTTTCCCTCTGTGGCTTTGCAATTACATCCAGCTGTTTTTTCCCCTCTTGTGTTTAATATATAATGCCCTGCTCATTAAAGCACCCAGTATTTGTGCTGTGCCTATTTATAAGGCGTACCAGAGTCTGTCTCTCGAGAGCGCGGCTCGTGAATGCTGAGGAAAAGGTGTCTTTATTAATGGCGGGAGAACACGAGGTGCTATAATTCACTGAACCAAATGAGTGTGTTAATATCAGGGGCAGATAAATGCATGCTGTATGATCACAAAAGGACATAAGTGCTAACATGTACCAAAGCAGCGGGCGAAATGAGCAGAAATTCAGTTTCTAATACAATGGGCGGAGAATAAAAGGGTAGAGGCTGTTGTTCTGCAGACAAAAGAATGGATCACACGCTGACGGGCTTATATAATGTAATAATGCATGAAAGAGAGATGGAAAATGTTGACAGGTGGGGCTTGCAGCATGCAGTGGCACAGGCTTAGACATGACTCAGGTGATTACGCCCCCCCCAAACCGCCCCGCCACCCACTGCTCCAATATAAATTCACATAACAGAGGTTGGGTGGGGCTGAAAGTTAATAACCGAAAACCTGTCAGAGGGTATAAGATAAACAGCTGTTTACGCCCGTGTAGCATCGCCATTGGCTGGAATAGATGAACACACTTTATCTGAATGTTTATTAAGAGTGTGGCGTGTTGTTTTCAGCATGGGAAAACAAGACCATAGACCCTTTACCTCATATATTGTGTGTAATTCATTTACTTAGTCATCTAAAAAAGCTTGTTGGTTGGTTGGTTAGGTAGTTTTAGTGAACTAGTCAGTCAGACGGTCTCCTGTGAGTTGACAGTTTTCGACAGCTAGTTAATGTAAGTGAACCAGACTTTATGCTGATATTAAAAAGTCTGTCTGTGAGACCAGGGTCTGGTATCCATCATCATAACGTGTCGTTGTATTTTGTCCATTAACATATTTTTTGCTTGCCATGCATTTTTAAAGATCTATCGTAAGTGCCACGAGCCGAACTCTGATTCAGAATCTCATTTGCCAGCTTCCATCTCATTCCTCTTTAAATGAAGCCCCGTTGCATGATAAGTTAAAGGAAAATGTCAAATCAAAAGGAATATTTAACAGGACAGATCCAGACCCTGCAACGCTTGTTATGTTACAGAATTGCTGTGGAATCCTTAGTGGCTGTTGAGGACCATAAAGCTGAGATTCCTGGAGTCTTTCTAATCAAACACGATTGGTTTCGGACCTGAAACGGCATGTCAGGTATAGGAGACGCCCAATATATTTAGTCCTGGGGTCTTCTAGGGTCTCAACTTGATGGTTCAGCCTAATTATCAGGCACTAGGTATGAAGAACCCATCATGACAATGTCTTCTCAAATCCTCTCATGAATTTTAACAGCTCTGTTTACGCGACACATGGAAGACAGTGTTGCCGGAGACCGTAAAAGTATGAGTCTTTTGAGGAGACGCTGGCATGAACCCACCACAGCTGACGATCTGGTACAGCCAGGCTGTGAGATTAGCACGTGCTAGTGGCCCTTAAATAGACTACTGAATGAAACGCCTGCAGCGTTCTCACGTTTAATGAAGAATGCACGCTTCGTTTATATATACGAGAAGGAATTATAACACATTGTTTCTTACTCGTCTATCTCTATCTGTCCTGCTTGTACAACACTAATGAAAACACAGTGTTCGAAATGATACAGTATTAAGCCTTAGCCACCTTCACCATCTGCTGTCTGCGCTGTCGAAGCAGCTGGGGCGGCCCATCCTATGCCAGGCTTGTTTCCCCAACGGAGGGCTCGTTTTCTGAATCCGGGGGTCCCTAAGGGGCCATGCCCATATCATCTACTCTGAAGGGTCATCTGACTGCGTTGACCCCTAGAGAACAGCATCAGTTAAACGACCGATTTAGAGCTAAACCACCTGTTTAATCTGTCAGACCTTTGTTATATTTTTTATTTTTAACATTATATAAGTATATAAGATGGATGTGGCCTCTTTTGGAGTGACCACATTTGCCTATTATAAATCTAGCAGTCACAGCTGGAGTTAATTTCCTTATCACTGATCCCAGATCAGAGCTACAGACGGGATCACAGATGCATTGATTATATCACCGCCAGGTTTACCGCTGTTTGCAAGGCCGGGAAGGAACAAACCAAACCAATGGTAATACGTGCTGTATTTACAATTTGATTTGATTTCTTTGTTGCCAGGGTAGCGAGGCTGGAACGAACAACAGGGCCATCATGTAAACAGAGCTCTGGATTGGATTAATCAAGGGGGGTTGGGGGCAGGCGTTGGGGGGGTCTTTTTACGAGAGCCATACGTTTGACTAAAAATGGGAAAAAATTCTTAGTGTTGTCTTGGCGGTGTCAGCGGCAGGGTTTGAATTGCTTAAAAATAGCAAATTTGGGTTATGTCATAAATTGGAGTGAAGGCCGCCCAACAACATGATGTTTGTTTGGAGATAGTTCTAAGTAAAGGGTGAACTGGCTTAAAGAAAGTCTTTGAAAGCAGAGACTGTACATGTGCCGTTATTGCTAAAATATCTTGGATGTGGGCCGTGGCATGCTTGGCCATGTGTGGACAGACATATCTGATTCCTTTCATGGCTGTTAGCTTGTGAGCTCAGCTTAGAGACTAATTGAATTACTACTCATTCCAAAGACCCCAAATGTATCCACACACACACACACTCCCTGTGTCCCACAGGCAAGCATCACTAATAATTTGCTGTCCTTTAAGGGGGTGGGGCTGGTAGCCCCTGGTGGCCTTTTTTAACCAGGAACGCAATGTAGAGCATCGAGGTTTAATTTTCCAGGGAATCTTCACGGCAGGGATTAGATGGCTTTTTTCCAGAAGGTTCCGCACTAACCTAGTAACCTTTAAACCGCGGCTGGCGACAGCTGCCTCACAGATGTGCGCGGGCCACCTTAGCTTCACGCTAGTCAAAACGGCTGTAGCTAGCAAAGCTTAATGAAGAAGAGACATTACAGATTACAGCATACGGCTTCACTGGTGTGTAAGGAGTAATTTTATACAATTATATTATGCGTTTAAGTCCTCAATCCATTAAGGACTCATTTGAGTGGATATTTGTGAGATGCTAAACTAAATTGCCTGGCAGAAGCATATGTGACTGGAAAACAGTGTCGTTTTAAATGTGGCCATCTGTGCTGTTGCATGGAGTGAGTTTTATAAGGCCATTTTTTAAAAGATCTCAACATTTATCAGCATCATATGGTACTGTCCTGAAATTTCATTTTAGTCATTATGAAAACTATTGATTGTTATTGTAACAGAATCCAGCTTTCCAGAAATATGTTAGTCTTTTGTAATTTTAGTAATGTAGCGATTTGAGATGTAGCGGTTTTAGTTTTCCAGAAAAAACCCTTGTAAGGTCATGACTGTATTATGTAATGATAGAATCAGATGTGACCTCACAAATTTATGGCAATTCGTAAAATCAATTTAGTAAAGTTTGTTTTTGTGCAGAGATGCACTAATATTGACCAACTAATATTGAATGACAAGTAAATCTTTGTTAAATAACTAAATTAATGTTAGTTGTTAGCTATCATCAGTGTATTTAAATGTAAAGATGTCAATGAATCTCTGATTCTGCAAGTGTATTCGATGATTCAGCTATGAAAAGCAATACTGTTGACAGTTGTCATGATGTATATTCTGTCATTTTGTTTAATGCCGGCACTAATAAAACATTCTACCACAGTCATGTCTTTTAATAAACAATGCTAGTAAATTATTACGAAGAATCGCCAAAGTGCAAAACGTTCCCCGCATTTGGTTATTAAGCTCAGAGTCCGTCTGTGGCCATCTTGGGCCGGTCTGACCATAAATCAGATTGGAGCAACATCTGTGGCGCTAATGCTAATGGAGGCCAGCATGGAAAGACAGAACGGAGCATTAATTTCATTTCCTGGCCCTGCATGTAGCTTTGGACTAGATTATACGGGAATGTCGTATCTAAGAGAAAGATTAGAGGAACCTGTTGTCCGTGGGGACTGGGGCTGTGTGATCTGCCTGGTTGATCAGCTTTTGTCAAAGATGTGTCTGTTTTCTTTCCTTTAACCTTTCTAGGCTGTCTGAAAGCTCAAATAAGGCCCAGGAGAGAGACCTCATGCTTGTCCTAGGGTGTGTTTTCATATAATTGGTCTAGAATGTTTGTTGGTGTTGGTGTGCAGGCAGTGGAACATATCGGATGCTGTCATCTCTGTCAGCGATCCTACAGTTTTATTATGAAGGGCCAGTGAGGCTTGTGTACTGCAGCACTATTTTTCAGGTATTTGTTTTGTCCAGTGGCTCTTATATATTTATTATATTCATTGTTTAAGTCCTGTTTGGTTTCAGCAACTGTTGTGGCCAAAGTATGGACAAAACACATTTTTAATCTGTGTCTGTTTCTCCTCAGAATTGAACCCAAACATTTGTGTTGCGAACACAATGCTCTACCACTTGAGCTGCAGGAACCCATACAGATGTATTAGTAAACTGTCCCTATAATAAAGAAACAGTTTGCTGAAATAATCTTTCTAAACCAGCAGTGTACTGTAAAAACATTATGAGGTTTTTAAACAGGTTTGAAATCCCCCTCCCACATCTGTCCATTTCTTAGCCAGCGGCATCTGTTCTGAGACGTGACTCTTGTTTTTATTTCACCCTTGAGGGAAATGTTCAAATTCTATAGCCATTGAGACTTTCTGTGGTCTAAGCAGTTCTTTTGATACTGTCACAAAGCCCTTTCATTAAATCCCTGTGATACACTAAGCCTGAGAGCATTTTTTGACTAATATTACTTTTCACTGTTCAAGCTTTGCTCATATTGGTGTTAGGAATATCTTAAAGATGTGTTAGATCCTATCCGAAACCCAGAACAAATTTCTAAAATGCCAAGTAGCGGCAAACACTGAATTTCAATTAGTTTATAATTAAAAATGAACATGCTTTTATCTGAAGCACATAATACCCTTACATGATTACAGAACTGTTAAAATTTTATGAGGGTTTGGATTCTCGTTGGGTTATAGGATATTGTCCCTGTTTTCTGGAGACATTTTTCAATGTTTAATGTTCTGTAATGTTCTGCTATATGGTGAACCAACAGGCTAGTTACCTAGCATGGATGCTAATTAGCTTACTTACAGAATGGCTTGCAAGCTATGTAAGAAATTGTTTTGGGTGTGTACGATAAATCTTGCTACATCACAAATACAAACCCAACGCTACAAGTTCCCCTGTGGGACTTGGACAGGTCATGGTGCTATAATAAGATTTACACCTCGGTTCTGTTTAATTAGGTCAAAGGGCACATGGGCTGCAGTTGTGGCCATTGAACTAATTATGGGCTTTTAAATTCAGTACTAGGCATCAGTGGTTTGTGTACACCCAACCAGTTTTTAGGGTTTATTGAGGAAGTCAAATTTTCACTGTCTTTGGGTATAAGATAAGAGATTCTAGCGATTCCTCTGGTCCTTCACTTGTTGTTAATACGTCTGAAGATTTCAGCCATAATAGGTCACTTAATGAGCATAGATGACTAAACAATTAGCTACCTTTGTCAGAAGACGGAGGCCTTTTTAATGAGCCAGTGAAGTTATCAGTGGCTGCTTATAATGATTTAACTTCTCTATCAGTTTGGGTTCATTAAGTCTTCCTGAAGGAATTCGAGACCATTTCCAGTGTTGATGTGCATGCATGTAGCCACGGATCCTCCTAAACTCAATGTCTATAAAACCATATTGATGCCTACCGCTATTACTGAGTGTGTTAATTAGAGCCGAACGCAGTTCCCATAATGCATGTGGTTTGAGGTTTTTCATAATAGCTGCTTAATTGTGGCAGTGTAATGAGGAGCATGGTGTATTTAAAAGAAGTGGGTTTTTTTTGTGAGAAGACCCCTCAGTTCAGTTGGCAGGAGATGGTCTTGGAAGCTTGAACGTTTGGTTCTGAATTCTGATTGGCTGAGATGTTGGCTAATTAAGATCAGCCATGTAGGTGTTGGAAGCTTGAACGTTTGGTTCTGAAATCTGATTGGCTTACATGTAGACTCTGAACTGGCTAGTTTGATTGTACTTGTGTTAAAGTGTTTATTAATGACAAGCCATGACTTTAAGCATGATATACTGTATAATACATTTTCATTGTTCTTTAAGTGATATGTGCAATGTTACTTGGTAAATTAAAAAAAATGCAACTCCAGACTTGTTTATTTAGTTCCGTTTAGCTGCCCTATGTTAAGTTTTGTGTAGTCTACACTTTATTATAAGCCTGTGTCAAAACTACAGTTACGCCATGTATGCCAATGTATCATAATGCTAACTGCAGACTTGCAAAAAAACATTTTATTGTAGGAAAATGAATTAATTAATTTTAGATGAATGGCTTCCTTTTTTGTTGCTTTGATTAATTCTTTGATTAATTCTAGTTAATTGTAGTTAGAATATTTGATGGTTCTAATAGATGAGTATGAATCAATTATATATTCAGTGCACATGACTATTATAGATGTTTAGCTGTGGGTTCCAAATGCGCTGTATTAGCGTTACGCTGTCCAGCACAAATAACAACAGACCGTTTGCAATTTTAAGCCTGTATTCTCTCAGTCCATCTTTAATGAGCACTCAGTTACCCACAATTCCCACTCTATATATGTGGTTATATGTGGTTCCATGTGTTCTCAGTGAATCGGCTCACTATAGACATCCATCACATCCCTGAATAGCGATTCCTCAGGGGCCGAAACACAGTATCATACTCATTGGAAAACAAGGGGCCCTTCCATGCCTTGAGATTCCAGCAGCACCGACAGGATGTGATGTCACCAAAGAGCAAATGTGCCACCAGCGGTGACTCAAGCACAGTGTGTCTTTTATTTGTCTGGTCTTGAATTCTTGAAGGATTTGAATTGATTCTTAGTCTTCCTCTGTCTTCAATGGCTCTTGTTATGTGGCTTATCTATGTTCTGTGCTGCATGGCCGGCTGTGCTGGCTTCTGTTTAGCATATGCTGTCTTCATACAAACGTCAGCATTGTTCATTCTTGTAGTCATTCTCTAGCATACTTTTCCCATGTTGTGATGTTTCCTCAGTAGTAGACATACATAGGAAATGGTGACAAGAGGAAGTGGCAGGATCCAGTTATGTTGCGAGCCAGATTTGAAATCATGTTGCCTGAGTCTGCACCACAGACTCATTTTGTCACAACACACAACGCATCAGCAGGAATGTAACCAACAAAATGTGTTATTTTTGGTAATTAATAATGTTTTTAAACACATTCATGTACTAGCGCCTGAAGCGTGGTTAATAAAGACAGGAAATGTTAAGCTAAACTAAGCTAAACTCCAAATGGCTAATTTGTGTTTTTTTGGGGAAACGCCTCTCTGCACCTCAGATATGTGGATTACCTAAACTTGTTAAACATGCGTTTTGGGATTTGAGGTTTCTCTGCGAAATGAAAATCATCTGGTTGTGTGGAGTGCTCTGTTCTTATCGGGTCCTGACAGAACTTCTAGAGTTTTCTCAGGTGGCCGTAGAGACTCATGAGAAGAAGTGCTCTTCGTTTGTCCTCTGGCCCTGGTTTCCCTCAACATCCAAACCCCGCCCCTTTCAGGAAGGGGATTGCCATGGGTATGGCTTCCTATTGCTCCCGCAGGCAGCAGCTGGGTATATAAATCATTATGGAATTTGATGGATCTGTCCGGAATGTGTGGGAATTTCAGGAAGTTGAAAGCAGCAGTGTGCAGGTAGTGGGTTGAGAAGCGTTTGCTCCTCAAAGGCGTTTAATGGAATCCAACATTGTCAGCAGTGATGTTTCCTCTTTCTGCTTCCAGTTTAGCGCTCCGAGAGAGTCACTTTGTCACTTTAGTGTGCCGTGGAAAAGCAATGTTTCATTACTTCACGATTCCTATAGCTCACAGTTTAGGTACAGAGCCCTAAAGGCAGGACACTGACTCATCCCTGCTGTCCTGTTTCTGTGTCACATAGGAAAAATTAATTTGCTAAATGCAAGTTCATTGATGCATAACTTACAGGGAATAGCTATGCCAGAAATGGAAATTCCTGAGGTAATATGATAGTGTTAATGTAATAGTTTTGCCATGTACTTGTTTCTGCTGCATGTATTCATTTTTTTTTTGTTAAAACCTTTTTATTTAATGGTTCGCAGAAAGAAATAATATTTTTGTTACAATTAAGGTGAAGCAAATAATGGCAGCTATTAGTTTTTTTTCAACCAATCAGAGCGCTTGCCCTAAACTGATGTATTAAACATTCTAAAGCTGTTCTAAAGTTCAGTGTCCTTTAAATTTACCTTCATTTAATGACAATTCTTACAGTTAATGTTTTAGTGGGTTCTCTTATAGGGCAACGAATAGGGCAGTTGTTATTTGAAGCAGCTGTCAGGCACACATGCCAGTGTGATTTAGTCTACACTATGGTATGTACTGTATATACAGGGTTAACCTAATTTATCTTTGACGTTGCATAACTTGCAGATGTGATGTTTTGAAAACTGTATCTGCTGTTTTGATGAGAAGCGACACCCCACCACCGAATCCAATTAATTGGAAATGTTATTTTTTTGCCCTACAAGTGAATTTTTTATGTTTTATTGCCTTAGACTCGATGCTGAAATTTGCCAGCCTCCGCAAAAAACATGCTGTGATTTAAGACATTAAATTCTTTGCATGGTGACAGGTTTTTTGTAGGCATGTATCTGTTTCTTTCAAACTTGGTTTTGCAATCCTGCTAAACAAACATGTAAATATTCCCGGGCTGTTTAAGCAAAGGCGGCCTCATTTTGCATATACTTCATGTTTCCCCAGTACTGGAAGTGGAGAAAATTTAGTTTCACAGCTCTCTTCTATGTTTTGTCACAGTACATTTACACTTATTTCTTTCCCCTGAGGTTTTCCGAATGGAGAAATTGACCTTTCCATGGTATCCTCTTTCACCTTTCATGTGGTCTGCACACTTTTGATAGCTCCCGCTGTGATTCGCAGACTTTCTCAGCTGTCATTGGTTAAATTACATCTTATTTTTGTTTTGCGTTGCGTTTTGTGTCGAGTTCCTACGGCAAAAGGCACTGTAACATTTTTAATGTGATGAATCACAGAGAGGGCGAACAATAAAAATGCAATGAAAAACTGAATTGCAACAGTTTTTAGTACAGTACTAACGTTGTAAGTAGACTACAGGGAGGAAAAGAAAATGCTACAAAAATGTAAAACATGGCCCCTTTAAGATTTATTATAGGAAAGGCTGGTCCCAGACCTGTTGAAGTGCGCAAATTATCTCTAAGGGGGGGTCTCTGGGATCATTACGGGAATCGAGTGAAAGAGATATGTTTGGGCATGACCAGTAACTCACAGACCAGGCTTGGCCACGCCCCCTTTCCCCCGCTAATGACCAGTTTTAGTGACCTGCTCACTAGTGGCTCCATGAAGCCCGTTTGCCTGTATGCATGCTGGTATAATGACCAACCCTAATAGCAGGGTCCACCGGAATTAAACACCCCACCGCAAGAGCTTCTTTGTCTCTCTTAACAGTCTCCATTTAACTGACTGACACATGGTGGAGAAAAAACATCACGGCCTGTAATTAGACTGTAATGTGTTCATAGCAGTGGCGACTGGTGCTTTTCAGTGGGAAAGACAGATATCACTTATCGGCTGCAAAATGTTATTGGACTTATTTTTTACTTTGCATCTGTA
This sequence comes from Yasuhikotakia modesta, assembly GCA_036877545.1. Taxonomy (NCBI): domain Eukaryota; kingdom Metazoa; phylum Chordata; class Actinopteri; order Cypriniformes; family Botiidae; genus Yasuhikotakia; species Yasuhikotakia modesta. The sequence goes on along the minus strand of JBAJNP010001940.1, from coordinate 26,558 downwards.
GTTTAATGTTTATTTTGCTTCTAAAAGCGGCTTTGAAAACTAAAACTTTGAAAACTGAAAACAGAAATAACTGAGCAAGCTCTGAATTATGTAATTACAGTATTTGGGAATACAAGTAACAAAAATATAGATGCAAAGCTAAATGCACTGACTATTTTTTTTCACTATGGCTAACTTCTGAGCACTGTTTCTGTGTGTTGAAGGAGGCGTGGCTTAGGAGAGCACTGAAGAGTGGGCGGGACCTTTCTGGAGTTTGACCAATCAGCAAATAGAAGCTTGAGGGATAATTTGTTGATGGAATCCCAAAACAAATGAAAGGAAATTGCATTAATAACTGTCATTTTACATGTTAAATGTGATATGTACAATATGTTTGTACATGGATGAATGTTAGTTGCATGTTTAATGACATTCCAAGGAAGACTTCCCAGTCTTAAAATAACTCAACATTTAAACCCCACTCTGATTGGCTCTTAAATTTCAAGAATCTGAAATTTCGTTTCATCACCAACATCAAAGTTTGGCCATTAACAGTTTACGTTTAGCAGCATTTAAAGAATTTATGGGCTTTGAATAACTGTTTAACATGCAGCCTGTTAAGTGCTCCCAGCGCAAAGTGCTTGGATCAGCAGCAATGATTCAGCGGGATTGCGCTGTCAGATGACTTCCTGTTTCTAAAGGGGCGTCCGCTCCCTTTTCAACTGTGGTGATGTGATTTCAGGGGTTAGGAAGGTAAGCTTTAATTACCCTGCTATTTAATTAGCCAGCTGTTCTGAAATGTGTGTGTTATGTAATTGATTATAAGTCACGTGTTGATGTAGAGGAATAAATGCATTAGGGGATGTCGGCAAACATAGCATTGGAAAAATTCTGGGAGCTGTGGCCTAGCATTTGTCATAGTTTTCACTATACTTGTAAATTGCTAATCGTTGTGCACACATATAACAGGTCTCCAAACCATGTTGCAGTATAAGATGGATATTATAGGATTTCTTTGTAATCCACATAACTGAGAGTGGCCAAAAAAGTAAAAATTAAAATAAAAATAAGAGTTTAATCTACAGAACCAGGTGTTTGACTCGCAGGAAAAGGGATTTTATTAGGGATTAATGTTGACTGTCACAGTCAGTCGGCTTTGAGTCTTCCTGAAGACTTCCTTGTTTGTAACGAAATGTGAGAATCTTTTGTTGCTTCTGGTGTTGGTCCAGGGCTCAGAATAGCAACGTGTCGCTTGGAAAGTAGCTTCATGCCCGTGAATGGGGTCCAAAGACATCCACTGGCCTTGGGAATGGACCAAACTCCCGTTGCCATGGAAACCTGCGGATGTGGAGCATGAAAAAGCGCCGCCCGCAAGTTACTAACAAAGCGTGGCAGCATCGCTCTTCACGTGTTAGACTGCAAATCCTGTAGCTCCTCCGAGCCTTCCCACTCTCGCCTCGTATCCGTCTCATTCCTTCACCTCAAGCTGCTTTCATGTTCTGCTTACAGCTCACGGAGAAGTGAGTGGGTGTCCCGGACAGTTAAATGTGTCTGCTGTATGTTTGTTGAATGAACATCATTGCATTTGGAATTGTATTTGCAATTGATATTACCTTGCAATTGTAACATCATTGCAATTGATATTACCCTGAGTTTATGCTGAAGATAAGCTGTCTACTAATAATCAGATTTTAAAAAATGTATTTATTTTCTTATGCACACCTAACATTATTGAGAAGTTATTAAGTTAACAAGCTTTGATAGCAAAGGTTAACCAAGTTTTGTTGGCAAATGGCATGCTAGCCTGGTTATGATGGAGGCAAATCCTTACTTGCCATTTATATGACACAACCCACACTTCCTTTGAACACTGTGAAGTAAATAATGTCTTGGAGGATAAACTGCTGTATTTGCCATTCGGAAGCCAATTTAAACTTCTATTTTTCGATCCTGTTCCAAAGCTATCAGGCTGTGCTGTGAAAGGAAACTTCTTTGTTTTAAATCCTCCTGCCTTAATAAAAAATGGCGGTTTCTGGTTTGCTTTGGACGGCCTGCGTTTGCTTTTCATTTTTCTCATTGGCTCTTGATGTTGACCAATCGTTAATCATCGTGGTGCCCAGTGAGGGAACTGCCAGCCTAACTGAAGGTGGATGGAAGCCAGTGTTGCGTGAGAGCTTTATCTAACCAGCTGACTCAACAACCAGATCTGCTTGTCTGTTATTTTGCTTGTGAATACATGGGGAGGGAAATTTAACCCTGTTTATGAGTCTAGGTCAGATAGTTGGCAGACGAGTACATCATTTTTGCTTAGAGAATGCCTTTATCTGTATTATCTTAATCTGTCCTGCATGCATACTAGTATGTTACATATATTATTACTAGTATGCTTATTATGCATACTACTTTCTTACATGCATACTATATATATTTTATTATATTTTATGTATATATATATATATAATCTTCCTCTACTGATGATTATTATATGTGGATTATTTTTGTTGTTGTTATATTTTTGATAGTTTAGCATATTATCATTTTGTAATTTCATAATTTTAACCATTTTAACAACAGTTAATTGTTACCTAACAATGCTACTTTGGGCATGCATGTTCGAGTCTGGCCTGCATCATGTTTTGATCATATCCACAGAATTTTTCCCCCTCTCTCTGACCCTACTGTTCTGTCAATGGAAACTAAAAAGACAAACATGTCTAGAAGTCGCCACTTCAGTTCTCTGCCTCTCCAGTGTCACTAGTCAGCAAACAGATGGCTTTCCTCTTTCAATTTTTTACAAGCAGTCTGAGAAGATCAGACTCATTTCCCTCGGCTTCCTCACCTCCCGCTAGACTCTCCACACGGAGTATCTCTCTGCACCAAGACAAGCTTGTAGAACACCAGAGAGAAAGTAATAAGTGCTGGTTAAGTAAAGTGCACAGAAGCTTCTAGAAACGGCGGTGTCGTTTTCTGAAGCGTTTTTGATGATACCTTGTACTTGTAACTCAACTAATCGCTTCCCTGCCTTGCAGCAAGACTCTGAAAGAGTGACACGCTATGACCTGGGGCTTTTTGTTGTGCTTAAAGCATAAAAGAGTACTGAGCCTCTGTCGTCACGTTAGCGTAATGCTATAAGGTTTAGCTGTTTGCTTTCTACTCTCAATTGTCTTTCAAAGAGGAAAAGAAAAAAGATATCTTGAATGTTGGCTTTAGGTCTGGAACGGTGGTGTGTCTGTCACATTATTTGGGAAAACTAAAGGGAAAGAAATTATTGGAATTATTAATTGCAATTGCTAAGTTATGAAATGCAAGTCATTTTTTAGTAATGAACATACATGTTTGTAGTTATGTGATATAAAATGTTATATAGCACTGCCAAAGATCACAAATTGCAGGTGGTTAGAAACGTCTGGAACAAAGATAAAAATTCATCGGTCCAAGTATGCGAGCCGTGTATGTTAGACAGGTAGAATTTGTTGTCATGGCAACAGCGGCAGCCAGGTAGAAATGTACATCTAACAGTCACTTCCTGTTCTCATTCCTTTTATCAATAACCCTGTTTAGTCCTGAGAGCCATGAAACACAGAGTCACGGTACACACAACACGCTCAATCTCAGTCTGTCACAAGTCTTTTTTTATTCTTTCTCTGACAGACTTGCGGTTGAAAACCGTGACGCGCCGAATCTGGTTTATCTTAAGCTGTCAGACCCCAGTCAGACTCATAAACTCCCCTGACCACCATGTCAGCTTTCTTTGAGCTTCTGTCTCACTGCCCCTCATGCTTAACCTCGATCGTGTTTAAAAATGCTGTGGGTGCGAGGCTCACTTTATCATTGCACCCTGTCAAAACCTTGCCCTCAGTTTCTAATGTTATAATCAGTGTGTTGTGGAGGGTGTCCGGTGCACGCAGACGGTTCTTTCGGCTGATAGTTTGCAGGATTATAATTTACTGCCATTGTGTTTTATGTTGCACACCACACAGTTCCTGTGCAGCCAAATAGCCAAATGGGTTTGGCTAGCTGACTTGTACTCATCCATCTCCTGTGTTCTCAATTTGGGTTGGGTCATATTTGAAACCGGTGGTGTTTTATTAAAGCTGTCGTTCTTAATTTAATTGGACGCTTGTGTTTACACTACTGAAAAGACGTATTTAGATTAGCAAGGATTTTGTTTCTGGTATTGGTTAAAATGTTTGGTACTGGTTTATGCTAATTGTGCTGGTTTGGTGTTGGTCTGGCTGGCGGTCCAGTTTGGTCACAGTGCTGTGTGGCATCAGTCAACCAGCAAGGTTTGATGGTTAGGCTGGTTAAGTACCATGCTGTGTACTAGCGAACTAGCATGGCTAACATCATCAGACATGGTGTTTTTTCCAGCATCGATGCATTTAATGTGTTGTTGCCACAACGTCTTTTAAATGTTTTAAAACTGACCCACGTGCTACGTGGCTTACTGCTTAAAATGCTCATAAAATGTGTTAATCTCCTAAAAACAGACCTCAGTTCAGTTCTAGTGACATTTCAACACGTCACAGTTCTACAGTAGTGGCTGTGAAATCATGCAACCGTTTGCTGGTGTGGAACGTTTTGTCTCTGTTATGAGCCAGAATCAGTATCAGATTTGTCTGTAAAGTGTTACGGTGTAACGGAGATGTAGACGTAATTTCTTAGCTGTGAAGACCTTCCGTCCATACTACACACACAGTGATTTGTGTCCTAAAATGAAAGGAAAACTGTTTAGTTCTACTGTAACGCTAAACCACCACCTGTAGTTGGTCCAGAAAAGTGTTCTGCCCCGATAAAAATTAAAACCCTTTACATGTTTTACGTTTTAAAACGCCAGTTTCCATACCTCATAAATCACAGTGCACTGCGAGTCATATTCTAGGGGCCACTTGATGGAGTTCCACATGTTTCTGGTTCAACATCCTCATTGGTTGTAGACTAACATCCCAACAGCCAATCACATGTTAGGGTTAGGCCTTGGTGCTAGTTGGGGGCTTGTGCATCATTTTAATGAACCTGTTTTCCCCTCAAGTTTAAAATTCAAGTGCACAAACTCAGCCCAGCAAGGATTGGTTTCCATCTCACTGTTGTTGAAACATTATACCACCATTCTCATTTACGTACATTATGTCCTCTGGCGATTGTGACAATAGACTGTAGCTTCAGTTATGCGTTCTTGATATTGTATATGTATAGTAAAGCCAGTCCGGTGTAGAAGGGGAGGGGAGGGTCTGTAATTGAGTCTTTGGGGGAAGGAGAGAGAACAGAAATAGCTTGGAACAACAGGCCAGTGTTTTTGCCTGATTTGATTACATTCCTGGCAGCGTGTTTTTATGTTACACCGTTGAGGGAGCCGCTAGAAGGTTACTGGAGATCAGCGATTTTGATTTCTCTTCTTGCTCATCCCTCTCTCTCTCTCTCTCTCTTTCTCCCCCGCTGACTGACGTTTCTCCTGACAGCCGCCCGATGAGAAATCAGTGCCGCTCAGCCCTCAAAATGCTTCCTGTGAGGTTAATTGAAAATGCCAGCTGTCTGCCCCCAACATCATGAAACGCCCTACAGACCCCCCACCGCCGAGCGAGATATTTGGTTGGACCTTAATCCATTAAGGATGGGAAAAGTGTGTGTGCGCGTGGGAACTGGAAACCAGTGTGACTATCAAGTTAACATTATGTGGTCACTTCATTTGAAGAAAACCTCTAAATAACTACTTAAAGTGCCCTCAGGTCCCCGTGCTGGAGTTAACGCTTTATGGTCGACGAGTTTCGTCCAATCACTACGTACTTGCAATGACATGGTAACCTGCAATGACGTGGTAACCAGTCAAGAATGTAATGAAAATGTTGCATGTTGGTAATTTTCTGTGCTTTGTAAGATTATCTTCGCCTCAGCTGCCTATAGCAAGATTTTTATTTACAGTTCACAATGAAATCCACTCAGAATGTCCAAATTTTGATGTTTTCTCAGACTTAAAGAAGCCAACATGCTACAAAGTGACAAAATGTGACCCTGTCTCCGAAAACCCAACTGAGGCTGTAAAAATATAACCTAATCTTTAATATTAATTAAGGCCATGTCTGAAGTTTGTAATCATACTAAAATTAATGATTAACTTTGTTCCTAATCATATTTTTAGATTGAAACTAGCCTGGTTTTCACAGACAAGGTTACAAATATTTAGGAGACATTGCAGGGAGAATTTTTCTTATTTAAAAGTTGTGTAAACAATAAAAATAACAATAAAAGCTGCTAAACCTATCTGAAGTTAGCAGAGGAGTGTACAGATTTAAATGCATTCGGGTTTAATGGTTACTGAGGGATGTTTGGTGTCATGGAAAACAACATCAGTATTCCTGTCAGACAGTTTATGTGTGTGAGTTTTGATTGGCCATAAAAAACTTCACAATACTGTAGCTACCACTCAACAGCAGTGGTTGGATGAACTGAATGGAGGCTGTGAGTGAACTTCTCTATTACTCTCTTTGTCTTGAATTGTAATTGAAACTCTGGTATTAGCTAAAATGTGTTTTACTGAAGATTGGGGAACTCGTATCCTGTGAGGTGTGGTTGGGAACTACGTACTCGCTGTGGCTGTGACAACCAAACGGGTGGGTGTGTGAGTACATGCAGCTGTTCGGGTGGAGCCGAGATGTTTTCTCAAGCTCCTTTTTCTGACTTTGTAATACCATTATTCCGAATCTATTATGTATCCCTAATCTTAATGAATCCCCTCTTGGGCTTTTTCTCTCCCAAACTTTTCCCAAGTATATCCTGAGATCACAACCCAACACTAATTAACTGGGAAGTTTTTCTGTTAAGGGCAAAGGCAGGTTTTGGATGTCAGACGGTTTGTAAGTGTATAATTTTGTGTATAATATAATTATGAGCTTGTGTTCGTGGTTTTGTTTAGTGGTTAAAGATCTGGGTTGGTAATGGTAGGTTTGGTACATGATGATAGGTCTGACAGATGTTAATAACTTTATCTTGGTACCGAATGGTTTCTGAATGGAACTAGCATGGGACAAGACCAAAAGGCATTGTACTTTTTGGTATTTTTTTTCAGGGCTCTGGCAACCCAGTTCCATCAAAAACTCTATGGATTCATGCAAAATTGGACTATTGTAATTCACTTTGGATAAAAGCTTCTGGGAAATGATAAAGCAGTAGTAGTCATATGTTTATCGGCACATGTTGTTTGTCTGCTTTGATTGCAGAATCTCTCAAGCATCTGTATTTGGGTGTGTTGTTTTTTCTGACCCAGCTTGACTGTTTCATTGCTCGTCTCTGCCCTTGTGTTTGTTAGCGAAATCATGTCTCTGAAGACTTAACGTGATCACAAAGAATCAACATGAACCAGACTAAACCACTCAGGAACCTCTGAGGGCAGAACAGCGCCAGAAAGACTCCAGTTTATCGCTTGAGCGTTACTGTGTGTTTGGAAGTGCCTGGGGTCAGTTTGAACATGGAAGACATTGAAAACACATGATGCTGTTCACACGTTGATTAGTTTGAGCGATGCAATGAGCTTCAAAGAGGCCAAATTGCCATATGGTTGAGGGGGATTTTGAAGAGGGCTGGAGAAGGAGAAAGAGAGAAGACTGTAGGATGTTCTACATTGTGGGGTATTTTTAGCAACTGAAGAGCCTCTTTTCTGCTTTTTCCCAGAGACAATGGTTCATAGTTTCTGTCAGTTAGCATAGCACTTCTGTAGCACTTATGTAGCATAATGAAAACCAAACTTATACAATTCAAAGAGGTTCAAAGGGGCGTTTCATAAAAGCAATGCCATTAACACACTTTAAATTCTTTCTTTGTTTATTCCCCTCTCTCATCTCTCGCTTATTCCTATAGCTGAGCACATTTAGCGATGCTTTTAAAAGGTACTATGGTGACAAGTTTCCCTCAAAATACAACAATTGCTGCAATATAATTTGGTATTAGTCACTACTTCCATATTAAAAAAAGTACCATGGCAAACCATGTTAAAGTGGTATTACTGTGCTATCAATACCTTCTGCCTCTCTGATTTATTGCATGCCATTTCCAGCTAAAACCAGTATATTGCTGATTTAAAGGGGTATATTGCCACAAAACAGGCTTTAAATAAAACTTTGCTGCCTATGCAGTAGAACGACGTAAACATTTCTTGAAATCTGTGATACCTGACTAGAGAAGACAGATAATGGGTATACCCATAATGCACTGGGAGGGTGCCCTCAGGGGAAACAATCTGTATTTCCCCAAAAGCTGACCAATGAAAGTCCAGGTAATAAGAAATAATTTGCATATACAAACGTTTCTGCTTAAAGTCTAAATTCACATAATTCAACCTGCTTTGCTACAAAGACATTTATGGTCATTAGACAATTACTTCAGGTCTGCAAGTGAGTTAATAAACAGCACAGCCAATTGGGCCAGAATCTCATCTTGCTGGGTCTTCCTCATTCCTGTCACCTCCTTCAACACGATCACGAACTCATTGCCATATGATTGGTCCAATTACCAGGCAGTGATGTCAGGCGTTTCATCAGGCGTTTCTTTCTCGCTCACGGCCCCAGTGCTCTCTGATGTAACTAACAAAGTCAGTGTCTCTAGCAGATTCTGCTATTATCCTTGTCTCTGGGTCAATGTGCCACTATAATTTACATTCAAAACTAGACATGGGATTTTCTAAACCCCCTTCTTTAATAATGGACACTATAGAACATCCTTTATAATACAAGTGCCTGTTATTAAGCAGTGCTGGTCTATTATAAGGTACACTATTACTATGAAGGGTGGAGTTTATGTTAGCATGCTGCTTGGCTTGCTACACCAGGGTTGTTGGTTCAATCCCAGAGAGCACATATTAATAAAACCTTTACCTTAAATAGTGGTTTTGGGTTCAAGCCCAAATGCTTAAATGTATCAGTCAAGCTGTGTTGGTATGTCCTGGTTTAGGTGAAGCATGTATTAATTTGGTACATCTGTGACTCTGTGTCTCTCTCTCTCTCTCTTTTTTTTACTGTGTTTGTGCTTTAGGGAGGTACTGCAATGGGCCCTTTAATAACCTTAGTCCTTGGACTATTCTAAGTATCCTTCGTATTCCAAGGTGTGAAGTTCTGATGTTCAGTGTTTGTGATGTTAGTTCATTTCTGGGCTAATAGATAATGCTAATACATGATACAGTCAAGTCAATGTAGATATTGACCTGGATTGTCCTGTTTCCACTGAAATTCTTTCCACAGCCTATTGTGCAATGTAACGAATGAGATATTGGTGACCCTTCTGATCATAGCCGAAACTGTAAAGTCTGATTGGCTGAATGATGTTGTGATTGGCTGAGCAGTGTTGTGATGTATAGCATGGAACATCATCAACCCGTTTTAGATGAATAACATGCACAAATTACATCATGATGAAAATCCAATATATTAGAATGAATTCAAATGTAGTTCTAAAGTATACATACATTTAAAAAAAGCATACCATCAGTTTATACCATTGAATACAGGAATTTGTATGGAGTGTCTGTATTAAGAATCAATCCATGGTTTCCCTCCCGTCTTATATTTCTTCAAGCATAGCAGTGCATTAAGTTTTTATGAAATGCATGTAAGATATGGCCGCTATTGATAATTATAACCTCATTGATGTCCTCTTCACTCCCTTAACTAGAAATGTAATGACACAGTGGTGGTGATTCTGAGCTACAGGGTAAATCACACACGGCTTGTGAAAGCTCCTGTATTTATGAAGGCTGATTAATGAGTGTACAGAGATGCAAGCTGTCTGATTTACCGCTTTTCAATTACTCTCGGTTTGATGACTCTGTGATCGTTAATACAAAGTCATTATTTGTATTTTAAGATTATAGATTTGAACACACCGTTAGCATTGGTAGCCTGTTGTAAAAGCAGAAGACTGTTGGTGAGCTCAATAAAAACAATATTGTTTTATTTTATTAAGAAAATGTGTGGCGTGCCGATTGGCTGTGAGGGTGTTGCAATGCGGTTGCTATGGTGTAATGGGTGGTTGCGAGGAGGTTGCTGTGGTGTTGTCTGTTGTTGCTGTGGTGTTGTCTGTTGTTGCTGTGGTGTCATGTTGTGTGTGTGTGTGATTGCCAGGGTGTTGCTATGTGGTTGCTATGGTGACCTAAGTGGTTGCTAGGAAAGGTTAAATTGTTAGGGTTCAAAAAAGCAGCAAGCACTGCTGATGATGTCACCAGTCACGACCTCCTAAGAAAACATGACCAGCAGCGTATTTTATCTGTTTTTATCTGTTGCAGGATTGTTCCGATGTGGAAAAGATGTGGAAAAAAGAAGAGACGCGGTGTAGGAAATCAGATGATATAAGGGCAAAGAAATGAAGCAGGAAATTGCATAGACGAGTCCAATAAGAAGCCGCTTTTCTTTGTTTCTTTGAACGGCCGTGGTGATCATAATGTTATTGTTATAAATATCACAGACCGAGGCGAATACTAAACGGGTTTTCTGTAGATTTAAGGCCTTAGCTGTTTTGTAATGAAAGAACAGCTTTTCTCAATCTTCTCATGTAATGTGGTCGTGTTGGGGTGGGCGGCTCTGACATATGGGCTAAACTGAGGAAGTGATTGTAAAGATGGGATTTTTATCATTGTAGGTTCATAATAGAGACCTTTTGGCCTACATTTGTGCTACTCTCATAACCTTAATGTTGCATTGCATTGCGTTGTTGTGCTTTATTGGTAAAGACATGGATTTGAATTATGCATGACTAGTTTCGATCCAAATCCAGATTAGCAGGAAACAAATGTGAACGTCTTAATTTGGAATGTCCTGATGTAGAGCTAAAGAAATATTGACTATTTGACTATTTTTAATCATGGAGGCACCAAAAATGTGGCCTTTAAAGCAAGTCATTGACTATTGGGAAATGTGGTTTATATCCCATGAAATCTGATATCCCATATAATATGAGTTTTGCAGAATACCTTACTGATAGATCCGTGGTGCTGCGTTACAACACTCTTATCCAACTTTTATTCCTCTAAGGAAAAACCGTCTTTATCTTTGTCTTCAGCTCGAAATAATGAAACTCAACTATGAAGTATTTATTTACATGCTGAAAGGGCTCTTTCATTCCCAGCCCAGATCCAAACTATGTTTAGTTTCACAATCCAAAGAGAAGCGCAGTCAAACATTCGCCATTTGATCTGTGGAAAGACACCGGTTGAAATACGGCATTGCGTCCGCCGCATACCAAAGCATCTGAGTCAAAGAAAGATGTCTGATACAGGGACGTCTGTTTGTGTGTCTGAATGAGGAGCTTGCTGTAGATCGTCCCGATGTCTTCTCAAATCTCAGTTTTCTTCTAAATCTCCTCCTTGTGTTTCCATGCTAAAGTTCGGTCAGACCCGCCCAAAATGTGGGTGTTTTCATTTGACAAAAACAATCAAGACAGTGCGCCCAGGTCTTCCCTCTATCATTTATTCAACCCCCGCCAACAAACGCCAGTATTACCTTTGATATCATTACTTCTTTGTTGCTGTGCCAATGTTTATACTAAAAGTCTCACACAGATAGGCCTTGTTTAACGCAGCTAACACAGACTGTATCTCGTTGCTAGCAGCTGGTCAGAGATGTTTACAAATCACAGCTGGAGGCTCTTAGGCCCGTCTTCCAAAGCAGTCCGGAATTTTTGCTCCGGTTCTGAGTGCAAACACTTCCAGATTGTTGCTCTATGGGTTCTGACTCTCATACCAACCAGGGCATGAGAAAATGTTTTGGAAAAGCAAAGACACTTTCACACGCAGTGTGATCGGTAGCTTCAGAAGGTTGAAGGTTGAAGTTTAGGTCTTCAGACTGAGGGTGTAGTAGTTGGACATCTGGTAATTCTGTTTTATTGTGGACAGCTTGGAAAAATGTTTGAGCAAATGATGGTCTTGTGTGTAAATACCAAGCAGTTATACAGGTTCAATGGTTTAGCTTAACAGATCTTAAACTAATACAAGCTTACACAAGTTAGCCAGGCAGCATGCCTACGGATGAGCTATGGTCCATTTGCAGGCCGTTCGAGTCAAATTACGCGCTGATTGGCTGTCTTTACACAATGTCCATGAGTCATGCTGCAGTTATTGACACAAAGTCGTTTCTTTCATGTTTCCAGTCTATTACAATAAGCACTTTGAAAAAGAACATGACATTTTGCCAGAGTTTGCGAGATTCATGACATATATCCTTTAAAGGAAATTCATGAGTTTCTGACATCACAATTGTTTTTTTTTTTTAGCGAGAAGGATTGCGTGTTCTGCTTTCGTCTTAAAACCAAATGTTCAATTTTAAATATATCTGCCCCAAACGCCACAGTCTGTTGCCTGTGTGTAACACCTGTTGAGGTGAGAGGAATAGGGCAACTCAAGTACAACACACACACACACACACTCACACACTCACAGTCGCTCACTCACATTCACTCACTCACTCTCTCTCTCGCTCACACACACACACACTCACTCCATAATGAATTCAGGCTTAGTGGCTTCCAGGCCTCTGTTCTTTGCCTTTTGTTATTTCTGCAAATCACCACAATCCCTTCCAGATGGTCTCATCCTCTCCCGCTGCCCAATTGAATTGCCTGTTCTATGACTGCCTCCTGAAGCGAGCCTTCGTGCGTCTTTTTGTCCACGTCCGGAAACTCTTCGCCGTTTCTCTTCTGTCCGCTGTAACAGCATAACTTAATATGGTCACTGTTGTGGAGACGCTTTGACTCTGATTAGAGATTTTGCCCTGGAGAGGCACTTCAGAGTTCAGCATAAAGGCAGAGTTGCTTTCAGCGCGTCATGTCAGATTTCTGTCTGCGTCGCGGAGGCGGGACTGGATAATTAGCCAATCGCGTTGAACTGTCTATCGGGGTCACTGAAAGATCTTCTGTTCTTCAAAAGCCCACATGAAGCGAATGAAGAGTTCTAAGTGGAAGACTTAGAAGTAACTGATGTTGAGGTTGAGTAAGAAGTAACCGATGTTGAGGTTATATAATAGTTTTTTACCTCACCACTTTGACAATTCTTCTGCCATTGCTCCATCACCTCAACTCCACCTGCAAGCTCAATAATTGAATCCGTCCCGTGGGTGAATATCTTCTGTATGGACTCACACTTAAACTCAGTTTAACTTACAAACGATGGCAACCTATTTAATTGCATGCGTTTCATCGGTGCTGTAGTTTAAATAAACGTTGAATAAGCCTCAGTCTTGGCCTTAAAGGTGCAGTTCACAAAAATGAAGAAATTACATTTAAATCACCCTCATTTTGTTTAAAACTCATCATTTCTTTTCTTCTGTGGAATGACATGAGGGTAAAAAATATGATACTGTATAAGTTTCATTTTTGGATAAACTACTACTATTTTTTTTTAGTTTTCCTCACCCTTATTCGTCCTGCACCATTTCTGCTGTGAACATAAATATCACGTCAGATCATGCTGTGCATTTTCGAAGCTTTAGGACTAATGTGTTTTCCTGTTAAAATATTCCATAGACTAACTTTAAAGAACCAAAGTTTGTTATACTTCAAGCACACTGTGCAAAATGTTATATACCTCACTGTCTGTCTGTATATTGTGTTTATCGCTTATTGTGTTTAACACTTTTGTTATGTTGCTGTGTTATATTAATACTGTTATATTAATAATTATATTGTAACTTCTGTTACCGGTCTGATTGACAATAAAGTTTTCTTTGACTTTGACCATATTATACAACATACCAGACTGAAATACACAAACAGATTCAAATGGACAGATTCACTTGTTACTGCTTGTACGGTGTCCCACAGGTTTTACACAATTTGAGCCCCAGTGCAGAGTCACACGCTGTTTTGGGGTTGAACAGCGAGTGCTGGAATGCTTTGAGCCTGGCTGGAGGTTCGGTAAAGAAATGAGAGGTGTTTCGCGGCTTCTGTCACACAAAGAAAGCTTCTGGGGATTATAGACGAAAGATTAAGAGGCCATGCGGTACCTGTCTCTGCTCTTCTCTTTTATTGTTGTTTTATTTTTCTCTCCATCGTCTGAGGAAGCAATGTCATACGCTATACAAGTCATCGCGTTGTCCTACTGCGTGTTTGTTCCAGGCAGAAACCAAAATAATTATTATTATAAGTGGGTGGATTATGGAAATCCGCTTGCCGTGAACGTCCTAGCTGTGAAACTGTATTTTGCTTCATGATTATGAATAAAATCAGTGACATTTATTAAAATATTCACATTTGACACACACATTGTAGTCACCATATCTCAGTTAAAATGACTTAAGGAAAACTGTCAGGAAAAATTAAGAATGTTTTAGATTTTGTACCTTGGTTTTAAGTTTAGGTGAATTAAATGCTACCTCAGAAGGAGTTGTCGTGTTGTTTTGTTATTTGTAAGACTGTGTACAGGCTTCTTGGAAGTCTGGATATCTTAGATTAGCATTCTAGATAATATCTGAGAAGAAAATCTCACAGAGGTGACGTTGTTGTAGACATCACGCAACAGATGTTTTCTTTTGTGGGTCATTTATATGTCTTAGATTCAGAGTCTAAGAGTCTTTTATTCTGTTCAATTCAAAACCAAAAATGCCACACACTGCTCACCAAAACCAAACTTTGATTATTTTTGACTCTGGTCTCAAGTGTGTGAATGTGTTGTCTGTGTGTGTGGTCCCTGTAGGGCATCTTATCTGGTCTACAATATCTCAGCATGTCCCCTGTGTTTCCCACCAAGTGTAAAAGAGCCATACAGAGCTATTCCTCCTACGTGTGTGTGTGTGTGTGTGTGGACAATGGAGGAGGTTCATTCACAAGTCCATTATCAAAAAAAGATTGCTCCTCTCTTTCTTCTGTTGTCCTGGTCACATACTGCCAGACATCTTCATACTCTGCTCTGAATCGCCTCAGACTGACTGACTGTATTGTCCAGGATTGTCAATTCGGCTCTTTGTTTTGCCAGAGTCAATGCTAGAATTTGCCATTTGTAGTTTGTCAAGCAAACAGGTCACTAAAGCATCCTTATCACTTAGGATTAAATGATCTGGGATGTATAAATTATGTCAGTTTTAAGATTGTTACCTACATGCTGGTGACTCCTGCTGTTCACTATGAATCAGACCTGTGATTTGAATCTGGATTTAGCTTTGATCTGAGAACTAACCTTTGTTTTGATTAAGCCTTTTTAATTCTGTTTTCTGCTGAGTCTGATCTCTGGTCTGAATCTGATGTGTCATGAGTATGACCTTGAGTCTAAATCAGGTTTAATTTTAATCTGCACTAAATCTACATTGAGTTTAATTGCTAGTCTGGTTCTGATCTCTGATTGGATGTTGGGCTTTATTGAAAAATTTGAGCTAAATAAAAATGAGCTAATAAATTGTAATGCTTGATTCCAGTATGTCTCTTTTCTCTATTGTATAAAGATTACAGATTAAGGTTTGATATTTGGTAGAGGCTGAGTGAGCTTAAGATAAAGTCTCACTTGGCAGTAGAATATTTCTCTCTGCACAGCATTTAAAGGGCAGTGATGTTCCGCTAATCTAATAACTATATTACAGATGTCTTACATGAAAGTAAGCAGCTAAGATTGTAAGCTTCTGAAAACCGAGTTAGTAGTGCCAGACATTTCACTAATCAGTGGTGGAGCTGAACTGAATTGCAATCCACTTGTGTTCACATTAGGTAATCCAGATTAAAGCTTGTCAGATTGATTATGTGGCATATTTCTTAACAATTGACTGGTAGTTGTTACACACACACACACAGAGATTCAGATTGACAAGATTTTACAAATGTCAATTAAAATATGGTTTGTTTCTCTACAGGTGTGGTAGTGGGCGCTCCCAGCAGTCACAATGGTGGCCCTGTCGCTGAAGATTTGCGTGCGGCAGTGCAATGTGGTCAAGACGATGCAGTTTGAGCCCTGTACTCCGGTGTACGACGCCTGCCGCATCATCAGAGAGAGAGTTCCTGAAGCCCAAAGCGGACAAGGTATTCCAGAATATTCCAAAACGTCAATTTACTCCAGTGTACTACATATCTGTTAATCAAATTCAATGGAAACGAAACAAAACTGAGGCTGTATTGACTTTAGTTCCAAAGTGGGAGTTCCGTAGAGTTTGCAGTGAGTTGAAAAGTTGTGTTTAACTTCCTAATAAAAATGACACACTTTTCCTTTAGGAGTCCTCTGTGAAAAAGTTGTGACTTAAATTACATTTTGATGAAAGATCACAAAAATGTGTTTTCTTTGGAATAATGTGCACTGATGAATAATGCGTTATAAAACCAGGAAAGCGTACGAAGACAAATAGGTAACATTTTGATTTCATATTTTGTTAAATGAAGCCAAGAGCGCTACACTTTCTTTGTGGGTATCATCAGTCATTAGTCAGAATAATAAATGTAATAAATTTCATGGGCGGCAAGTCGAGTTCCATAAATCTGCAGAGCTTTATTTCTATAGGCTAAATGTTTATAGCAGCGCTGTTTTACGTCGCCAATGCAGATACAAAAAACATTTCTTTATCCGACATGTCAGAACTTCAGTGCTAAAGTGTTGGCCTGTGAGCAACCTCAGCCGATCACCATTTCTGTTTTATAGAGAGTTGAAGTTCTCTCTCTCTCTCTCTGCCTCTCTCTGCCCCTGTCTCTCTCTTTGTCTCTCTGTCTTCTCTCTCTCTCTCTCTCTCTCTCTCTCTCTCTCTGCCTACTGAAGTCATTAAAACATCCCTCTGCCTGCTGCGTCCTTAAAAATTGGCTCATGTGCTGCATCGGCTCAACTGGAGTCTGATGACTCTAAAGCTGTGTGTACATTCATTACAGACTCAACTACGTTTATGTGACTGCTGTCTGATGCAGTGGCCGTGATTGCTACCCTTGTTGGCCGCAATGAATTGGATTTGTCTCATAAATGTCAATTGTTTTTAAACACGAGCATCTTTAGCATCCGAAACAAATTGCTGTGAGGTTTAATGAAGAGTGCGATATTTATTACGTCCATGTTTGTTAAGCAACAGAGTTGTGACCAGAGTTTGATTTGGTATTTGCTTCAATGGATTGAGTGTTTTTTTAAATACAGTAGTTAATTATATTAATTTCAGCCTCAGATTACGGACTGTTCCTGTCTGACGATGATCCCAGGAAGGGAATCTGGTTGGAATCGGGGCGCACCCTGGATTACTACATGCTGCGGAATGGGGTAATTCCCAGGGTTCAACTTTTTTGTTACACTTTGGGAAAAATAAAAAAAAGAGATATTTAAAAGTTGTTTATGTTTTTCAAAACTTTCTGTTGTGCTTTTAAGCCTCATTTTAAGCGCTGTTCACTTCAAATTTTCATTTGTGTATATATTCTTTGCTTTTGCACTATTAAGATATTTATGTGTTATGTATATGTAGTATTATGTATAATATATTTTGGTTTTAGAGATTCTTCTTTCTCTCTGTACTGTATCCGCTGTTGCTAAATGCAATTTCCCCACTGCGGGACAAATAAAAGGAATATCTTTGTCATCCTGACAGGACGTCCTGGAGTACAAGAAGAAACAAAGACCTCAGAAGATCAAAATGCTGGATGGGACCATCAAAACTATTATGGTCGATGACTCCAAGACAGTAGGGGAGCTGTTGGTCACCATCTGCAGTAGAATAGGTATGAAACGGTTTGAAATTCTACCATCTTGTTGGTCCTATAAAAGCATTGAAGATCAAACTTTGAGCAGTAGGTCTTTCTGAAAGGAATGGAGGGACATTTTGTCTTAGCGTCTGTCGAGCCAAGTTCTAAACAAGCATCTTCTAAGGTATTGCTATGGTGTTACTATGAATGGGGAACAGTGTAGTGTTCATTGGCCAGTCAAATGGCCAATCAAATGGCTTTGAAATATCATTGGTCAGTTTTTTTATCTCAGCAAGCTTCAATGTGGGCCAGACTTACAGCCTGCAGCCAAAAATAAAATGTTACCCTATTCTCTCTTTATTCCCTTGAATTATTTATACCTTCTTAGTTTTCCTAATGATTTTAACCTGCAGTAAAGCCTGCAGGCACAAATATTGAGTCCTTTGGGCTTAATGATATTTTTTTAGTGCATATTTTGTCCAAAACCCACAAACGAGACGGAAAGATCGATCGACGAACGCTGCTGATTATCTTGTGCTCCGCAGGAATAACCAACTATGAGGAGTACTCGCTGATCCAGGAACAGGTGGAGGAGAAGAGAGAAGATGGGATGGGGACGCTGAAGAAAGACAGAACCCTCCTCAGAGACGAGAGGAAGATGGAGAAGCTGAAAGCCAAACTTCACACAGACGATGATTGTGAGGCTTTTAGCGGGAATTCCTGAGAGGGAAAAATTGAATCAAAACACTCCAGTCGAATTAAACACATATCTAACATTTATGTAAACAAAATGAAACAAATTCTTGCTGTTTAATAGTAAAAGCCAACAGAAGCTCTCAAGAACAGTTTCAAGGTCCACATCTTTTTGTCGGAAGACAAACTGTTTATAAGCATTTATTAATTACTTTGCCAGTCAAGGTTCACCGCGGCTGTTGCTAATACGTTTATGTAGTAACAACATGAACGTTGTTACTGTAAACAATATTTTGAACAACGTTAAACTTTATACATAACTTTGTACATAACTCATGCTGCAGTATTTGAACTGCATAGATGAATGATCTCAGTTAGTTATCACAGTTATCACCCAGAACATCTAGGCCACCTAGCCTAGTAACATGCTCTGTAAAATCTTTATCGTAATACAGTGTTGTTTAAGATAAAGAAAAAATGTTCTTTTAAGGTTGTTTAGATGTTTTTACCAGGTAACGCTGCAAAAAGAGTAATCATTTTACAGTCATAATGGAATATTTATTATATTATACCCTTTTATTGCATAACAGCACTTGTGAATTGCAGGTTGGAAGTCTCTGTTATATTATGTAGCGGTTGCATCTGAGCTGTGTTGTATCACAATGTTAATCACAGAATGGAAATGGCTAACATTTGGCAAACGGCTAACATTTGCCGTGTTTTGTGTAGTAAACTGGTTGGATCACAGCCGGACATTTCGGGAGCAGGGTGTAGAGGAGAGCGAGACGTTACTCCTCAGACGAAAGTTCTTCTACTCCGACCAGAACGTGGACTCGCGTGACCCAGTTCAGCTCAACCTTCTTTATGTACAGGTACATTATATGATCTACAAGTAATTTATCTGTTACTTAAATTCGGTTGCCAATTAGACCACGTTTTAGGTTTAAAAGGCATTTTTGTGAGGGTGACTTTTTGACCAATGAGAGAGCGCTGTGGGCGGGGCTATCCATCACAAGCTGACTAAAGTACAAACTGAGTGACCCTTAAAAAAGTTATGGGGCATTATTGACACCCGTTGATTATGACAGGAATTGAAAAGTCAAAGGCAGCTTTCGTTGAAGAAGAAAACTTGCATAAATAATAATAATAATGAGAAACATAGTTGATTTCAATAGTAATAACACATTTTAGCAGCCTAGCATACATCCCTGTCATACCATCAGTCCTCTTTTCATCTTTTTGGCTGGGTTGACTGTATTGTAGCAGTTCGCCAAACTTCTGTGTCGCCACCTGCTCCTACAATTAATTAGCCTCTCAGAGTCGCTATTACATAGACGTTTAAATGTTTGGCTGTCATTGGTGTAGTTTTATGAAAGCGGTGAAATATTCGTCTGCACTCAAGGATGAATAATTGGTCAGCCCAGAAGGCAATCCGGTTGTCTTCACAGATGTTGATTTGTCGATCGTCTGTTTCTCTTCCGTAGGCGCTACAATTTTACAGTATCCGAGTTAGGATTGGATGTCGGCTTTGTCCTACATCTTGTCCTAACCAGACCCAGATGACACATTTTGAGCTTTGAGTAGTTTTTTAAATTTCATTGGAAGCTGAACGGAAACATCGTAGCCATCAAAAGATACTTGATGGACTATTTTAGCTATACAGAGTGGGAATTTAAAAAAATAAGATTTCACTGTGGGCGGGGCGATGCACTAAGATGAAAATATAAACTAGCTTATGACCGGAGGCGGTACAGCAGCTGGCTGTGGATCGGAAAACATTTGGAAGTGTTTCATTGCACCTTTCGTAATTAGACTTGGCAAGCCTCAAGTGTCCGGCATAGTTTTTAAACCTAGTTAGGAGCAAAATGCCAAATATGAAGTTAATTATTTAACTATATGGACTGGACCAATAAGAATTCAATGTGGGCGTGGCTACGCAACACTGATTTGAAAATAAGAATGTTATTTCCCACAATACTGTTTATAGTAACCGTGACACAAACTCGGAAGCGTTCGCTTGACACTTTATTGCTTTAAGTGGTTTTGACGTGGTGTCACAATGTAGCAAACACATTTAGTTTTCGAGTTATAAAGGCTAGTCGGAGGAAACAGCCGGTGGGATTTTCATGCGCTCTGGCAGTTGTGCATGTTTATGCATACAAATGCACGTGTGGGTGTGTGAGGGAACCGGTGCAGATGCATGCGCCTTGCTTAAGGAAAGAAGCGCACTAGCGCAGGGTTCCCCTAAGGCGCAAGAGCAGGCCGGCTGCATCTCTTCAGCTGGAGCGCATGTTTAGCTGCAGATTGCATTATTATGTCTCCGCTACCATCTACTAACATACACACATACGCGCTTATTACTTGCTTATATGAGAGCAGTGTTTATGGCAGTTAGTGTGACTACAAAATATGTGGTAATATCATAGTTCTACCATATAAAGTCCTAAAGAACATTTTCTATACTGATGCACTTGTAGGTAGAGAGATGTTTGTTAATAGATTAATAAGTGAACATGAGTCTCACACACACACACACACACACAATGAGTAGCACTTCTCTCTGCCTCTCCTCTGTTCTTCCTCTGCCTCACTCTTCCTCTCAAATAAACACACACGCCCCCATAAAATTCTCTGACATAGTGCCACACACACACATACTTTGAGAAACAGAAGACTGAAGCACACACACACACGCACACACACATATGTAGAGACTCAGACACATGTAATGTTTGGCAGACTGAAGGGGATTTCACTACTTCACACTGAGAGACACAGGGGGCACGATGAAGTGATATCTGCATTTGTCATTCTCATAAACCCTCAATGTTTCTGCTACCGTTGCCATGTTGACGTCATCTTGGAGCGCTGCCAGGTGATTGGTGGATTTCCTGAGGGCGGGGCTTCATGAACTTGTTTATGATGATGTAAAACTTCCATGACCTCAGCACCCCCTCACACTCAAATCTCTGCCAAGTGTACGCTCTCAGAAACGAGTGTGCGGGGTAATCGCTGGCTCTGTGATTTTAATTACTTCGTCTTGAAATTGAAAACTCATTCTCACTGACTTGACATTGGCAATATGTGCACTTACTTAAAAGATACTTGCTTGGCCAAATTTGACAAAATATGCCCCCAAAAAGTCTTAAAATAATTCACCAGCCCTCAAGCCCCTATAATGACTATTTTACTATCAGCTCTCAAGAGTAATGCGTATAATTTTACAAAATCGTATTTGTTTAGCAAAACAACATTGGGTTATTTAAACCCCTGAAGCGCCCCGTTTTGGTTCTGGTTGTTGATTGGATGATATTTGGACAAGTTCCATGTGATTTGCAATAGTATGAATAAATGTGAAATGGATGGACCCTCAGCCATGCTTTGCTTTAAACTGAACTGTGGTCAGGTTAACATCAAGAGACACACAAACAGATTGGCTGTCAGTTTTGTGTTGGAGGCTGTAGTTTTATAGATGTCGCAGTCTGGATGTAATATTAGACCCTCTTAGTCTCGCCACGCTGTTATTGGAGCAACAACATCTCTACAGATGCAGGCTGAAAAAATACCAGCAGTGTTGAGCATGCATGCCATGCAGTATATACTATATACGCCCACATTTTAAGCATGTTAGCTGGAGACATGCAGTGATTTTAACCAGTAGTTTGCTAAAATTAATTGTCACCTGAACTCTATGCATGGCATGTTTACTTAAGTGAGAAGCATTTGCTATCTTGTTTATAGATACATATTATCCAGAACATCCAA
The DNA here is from genome assembly GCA_036877545.1 of Yasuhikotakia modesta. NCBI lineage: Eukaryota > Metazoa > Chordata > Actinopteri > Cypriniformes > Botiidae > Yasuhikotakia > Yasuhikotakia modesta. Next base: position 4,523 of record JBAJNP010001940.1, on the reverse strand, counting down.
ATAAATGCCTAGCAACGCCCTGGTGACCACCTAGCAACACCTTAGCAACCCATCAGCATCTTCAGAAATTAAGCTAATGTGATTGTTTTCGCACTTTTTCGCTCTCGTTTAACAACCTCTGTTTCCTGTTTCAGGCCAGAGATGACATTCTGAACGGCTCCCACCCGGTCTCCTTCGATAAGGCGTGCGAGTTCGCCGGAATTCAGGCCCAAATCCAGTTCGGTCCACACGTGGAGCACAAACACAAGCAGGGATTTCTAGAGTAAGCGCATGTGACATCACACCCCGCGCACGGCACTCTCCAGTACAGTTGTTGAATGTTTGCAGTTTCAGCCAAACATTAATTTGCAAAGATTCTGACATGAAGTCTCGGCGTGGGCGGACGGCGAAGATGTAGAAAATAATTCCCAGCAGCCTGACCTCATGCGTTTTCTTCTGTTCTGAGAAGAGAATGTTTGTCTGCCTTGTGTGTAAATATTTGTAATGTTTGTTGCAGTCTGAAGGAATTTCTACCAAAAGAATACATCAAACAGAGAGGTGCGGAGAAGAGAATTTTTCAGGTGTGTGGCCCTTGTTGGTTTTACGTCCATTATGCCAGAAAAAAAGCAATTAAAGTTCAGCTGTCAGTGTGTGTTCAGCCAGAGAGGTGACTATTAGTTTTTGAACATGTTTGTTTTGCACAGGAAGTCCAATGTGGTAGAATTGTTCACTTAAAAGGTTTAAAACGAAGTGTCAGTTATGTAAAGCAGTCCAGCGTGAATTAAATCAATGTAAACCAAAATCAATTCACACCTGATTAAAAGCGCTAGAGAATGAGTTTAAAAAATACTTGGGTGCTTTAAAAGAAATTTTAACGCTGTAATTTATGTGTGGCAGGATCACAAAAGCTGCGGCGAGATGACGGAGATTGAGGCTAAAGTGAAGTATGTGAAGCTCGCTCGCTCCCTGCGCACATATGGGGTGTCGTTTTTCCTGGTGAAGGTGAGTTACTGTTCGGATGATCGGGTGACATTAGAAGCTATTCGGGATAGGTTGGAGTATTTTGTCTTAAATTGAAATCATCATATCGGCTAATCAGAGGTATTTGTTTTTAAAAAGGTTTCACTTTATCAGTTAGTGGATAATAAAATATCAGAATGTATAGGTGGTATATCAGCGTGTCGAGGTGGGTGGTTGTGTTTGTGTGTGTGTAATTGTGTTTCAGTGTGTCGGGGCGTGTGGTTGTGTTTGAGTGTGTGTCTGGGCGTGTGGTTGTGTTTGAGTATGTGTGTCGGGGCGTGTGGTTGTGTTTGAGTATGTGTGTCGGGGCGTGTGGTTGTGTTTGAGTGTGTGATGGGTGTGTGGTTGTGTTTGAGTGTGTGTGTATGGCGGGGGTGTGGTGTGGTTGTGTTTGTGTGTGTGTCGGGGGTGTGGTGTGGTTGTGTTTGAGTGTGTGTCGGGGCGTGTAGTTGTGTTTGTGTGTGTGTGTGTGTCGGGGCTTGTGGTTGTGTTTGAGTGTGTGTGTGTGTCGGGGCGTGTGGTTGTGTTTGAGTGTGTGTGGATGGAAGCCAGTAAAATCTCACTGACAGAATCGTATCACACCTGTCTGTGGTCCTCGTCTCTCAGCAGCAGATGTCTCAGAATCTCTTACAGGTTTCTGATCCGTCAGATGTGAAGTCCAGCGTCTGGCTTGTGGTTCTCCTGCTGGTTTGACATGAAGTGTTTGTGGGAGCTTGTCTTCCATACATTTGAGCTGTACTTAAAACAAATCTGCTTTAATGTGTGACCAAACTTACACATTAAAGGGCTGTTATTGCGAATGGTGTCCGGTTAACTGTTAACAGATGGCCATTGAACAGTACCACAATAGGTATATAAGTGAGTGTTTTAATAGGAAACGCAGCTTAAAATAGTCTTTAGGAAACAATAGTAATTGGAAAGGTGTTTTTAATGGAGTTTTAGATTCATACTGGAATGTATACTGGAAGTTTTCCATATATTAAACATGGTTATAGGCTGTACAATACGCTAAAACCTTTATACTGTCATAACAAACTAAAGTCTTTTAGATCAACATGAAACTAGCTTAAGAAACATTTAACATTTCACACAGCCAGTCAGAGCATGTAAATAAATGTCACAATATAATACAACAGCTTAAAAATAATTACAAATGCGTTTTATTTAATGCATTTTAAGTCCCATAATTATACACACCCATGTTTTTTCTGGTAATGTTTGTGTTTACCGAGCACAAATAGAGATTTTTAAGCTGCCCTCACATCGATTTTGGTCAGCAGTGGCGCGTTGCTAACAACCGTTTTAAATAAACAGGCTAACAATGGGTCTTGTCGCTCTGACTGGAGTATAACAGCGTCCCTGACTGATGCACGGTCACACAATGACCATCTTTTCAAAACTCTATATTTATCCCCGATGAATAAGTCTCACCCTTGAGCAGAGGCCGTCATGCACGAGCAGCAAACAATATTAGCCGTTCGTTGAGATAAGCCAGTATTTCTAATGTGCTCATATCAGAGGTTATTTTAGCCATCGACTTAAAACAATAGCCCATAGATGTGCGCCATGAGAGGCCGTTTTAGCATTCAGCGTTTATTTTATTGTGCGTTTGTGTGGCTCTTAAAGACGCCTGGCAGGAAGGCTTTTGTTCCAGCTGCTGTGGGTGTGCTAGCATGTCTAGCGTGTGTTAACGGAGGGCACTGGGCCGTTGCGGGGCAGGGTGTAGGGGACCCTCTGCCAGCCAATGTGTCTGTTAGCTCGGCTAGTTTTTACACAGGTGACCTTGTGTAACTCTGTTGTGTTCAGTTAGACAGACTCAATTGTTATTCCAGTATTATGTATCTGCTAAGCTACTTTGAAACATATATTTTTGTGGTTAAGACTAATTGTAATTTTCTTTTCCGTTACCTTTGAAAACTGTTAGTATGTGAGATTAGGAGTAACACATCCCAGTTCATGTTATTTTGCTTATTTGCTATTTAGCTTGTCAAAAGGTGCATGGATTGCATATCATTTGTGATCATTTTTAAGACATGCAACTGTCGACATTTGTATTGTTTTATTAATATATATATATTAAGTTTGTATGTTTTAAATACGAGTGAATACTAAGCAGGTTTGCAATCAACCAATTAGTCAACCTGCTAGTTATTCTGCAGAGGACGCGGAAGTTAAAAATACACAGATAAATAAACCTCACGGAAACGAGACGATGCATCTTTCAGCATGATAAATGAGCAAAACAGATACAGTAAACACAAACACAGAGATGAAGTCAGCACTGTGTGTTTTATCGTACAGCTTAGCGCTCCACGCATTAAACAAAAGGCGCGTGTTATTTTTAAACAGGAGAAGATGAAGAGCAAAAACAAGTTGGTGCCGCGTCTTCTGGGCATTACCAAAGAGTCAGTCATGCGGGTGGATGAGAAGACCAAAGAGGTGGTGCAGGAATGGCCCCTCACCACGGTGAAGAGGTGGGCGGCCTCCCCTAAGAGCTTTACGTTGGTACGTTCCATTATTCACATCAGCTGCAGTGCATTTCCTATACATTCCTCTGCATTCACCGTATGTGCCTGTATGCATTCTATAGGGTTATATAAGTTTGTATAGTTCCACATACAGCAGAAACAGTCCAGCACTTTACAGTACAATACAGTACAATAATCTTTAATACAATAAACTAAAATACAATAAGTTCTGTGTACTGCCATTGTGTACTGTGTACTGCCAAAAAAAATGATACATTTAATTTAAATCCTTAAATCTATTTTCCAGTTCCTCACAAACTCTATATATTTGTAGGTTTTTAAATGGTTACTGGTCATTTTTGAGCCTTAAGGCAACACAAGGGTTAAACCACAATGAACAATAACATTTAAGTAGCGTTATGTTATATAACAAATGTCATACAACTTTCTGTGCATTATTACATCAGTTCCAAAAGATCGTAAGAGTGTATTATTTTGTTATTATTATTAATAATATTATTAAATTAATTTAATTGATTTTGTTGAGGAAAACTGATGCATTCTACACTTTAAAACTGTACAGTATGTTTTTTGTCTAAATAGAATATGAATTTAAAGAAACTGGTTATTATTAAAACAGCTCTTTGAAACAACATGAAGGCAGAGATAACTGAAAACTGAAAGTCGTAACAGTTTTCGGTCTGAAACATGTTCTGTTCATTTATTATTCTGCTATCCAGTGAAGTCTTCAGAATAACACTTGTTTCACACTTGAGCATTGTGTTGTGTTTAATGGCTGATAACCTGTAAAATCAATACAGAACTGTGTGGCTTGTTTTATAAAACAAGGGCGAAACTTGTTCAGTTTCTTAGATAAAATGCTACAATTCAGTTTAACAAGACATTTAACCTTGACGTGTGATGTTTATTTCTGTTCCACCAATTAACAGCCACTTATAGCATCTCATGTACTGCTCTTGTGGTCCAAGGACAGCTGTGTGACTTCCTGTCAGCTGAAATAAAATATACATCTGTGTGTGTGTGTCTGTCTGTCTG
>JBAJNP010001939.1:0-53599 GCA_036877545.1 Yasuhikotakia modesta | reverse complement strand
CATAACGCCACATTAAAACTAAGTGACAAAAACCTTGTTTTTCTTTCTGTGTGCAATGAACACTCACATGGTGAACAAATAACAGCCGTGACATCAACACACAATTCTCTCCATCCCTCCATGGAGGGATTCTCCACAATTCTCTCCATCCCTCCACTAGAGGGTGCAAAGATGACCCGCTTTCAAACGCATCTGTAGCCAAAACACGCAAACAAACTCATATAAACTGATCACCAATACGTTTCAGCAATTTCAGTATTTCACCAAATTCTCTTATTTAATAATATGTTAAACCATAATGTGTAAAAAAAAGATACTACAAACTCAAACTTTGCATCATCTCATACGTATCTATACCTCCAAGTTACCCATAAACTACCTACATAACTGGATTTGAAGAGGCACTTGTAGATAAAATGGCAATGTTTACTTGCTTTAAATATGGAAACGTCCTAGTCGGACCCACTGAAAACCACAACAACCCAGTTTCCTGGAAAACAAAAACGTAGCTGCTCCACTTGGAATATAAATGAATGATTTGTAAACCTCATATTTTTCACAGAGCTGAAAACAAATACACTGAATAACTAAGCACCACTCAATAATAATGTATTTTAAAGGAGGGTCTAATTCTCATTCATGTCGTGTATTATATCCCTGACTATCAGCTGCTGTTGGGACTGATGCAAAACACTGAAAAGAAATGCGCTAAGTCACTTTTAAAATGCCACATGCCAGCTAAATGTTTTAAATGGGACACATTGGCATTTACTGACAGAGCAAGTTTAGCGTATTTATAGCCTATTTGACAGGCTGCTTGTTAAGTGTATCTGTTTACTATCAATGGTACAGGCTGTGTGCATAGAAACGTGTTGAATAAACTATATGCAGAAATAACTGCAAATGCATAAAGCATCAGCTTACCTGTGTGTCCCTGCTCGTCGTTTCCTGTCACCGCGTTTTAACACAACATACAGCAGATGCGTTATATTAGTGTTTTATTTAGGTTGGTGAGGTTTTTGGGCAGGTGGTAGCGCTGCGCGCGTGCCCTATGGATCCCCGCCGTGCCCGGCGCAACGCTGGTGAACGCGGTCAAAGAAAAAATAAGACCTCCGCGTCCAAAACTACTTTGCAAGACCACTTCATCTTATTTGTTTCTTAGGATATATCCGTAAGACGCAAGCGACGCGGGGCCAGCGCACGATGCCGGCAAAAAAAGGAAAAATCCGCATTCCAGTGAGAAATAAATGAAACGGATATCCTCTCTCGTGCCAAATTTAGTCAAACATCGGTGGTCGGTTCTCTTTATCGCTGTTTCTTTCACTTTTCCTCCTATTTCTTGAAATAAGGACCTCGGAATAAGGTTCAAACGAGTGCGAGGAAGCCCGATAGCTCTCCTTCTTCCCGCACTGAAACTGCCTTCACTCCTTTACGCAGCGCTTAAATACACAAACATCTCCAGTTCTGGGTAACGCGTGGCGCAGGGTTTGGGACAGACCATCTTTACAGATGATCGAAATGTAAAAGACACATCAGAGAGTCAAACGGCACCAAAGCAACCTCCTCGCAGCACTGCCACCGTGAGCATCATGCGTTTGAGTCAAGCAACCCCCGTGCCTTAGGTGTACGTACAGACCTATAACGCTCTCAGATCATTTGCATTAGACATAACTACTCTCTGTTCGTACCCAGTGAGTAATTTATGAATCACATTATCACATGTTCCACACGGACAGCAGAATCATCACAGCTGAATAACAATTTGCCTAAATGGATCACATGAGTGTCGGTAGGAAACAGGTTGTCAGCATCTGGGATGAGAGATGCGGTGGGTGAGTGCTGTTTAATTTACTCGCCTCTCTCCAAAAGGACATTAAAAGGATGCGCGCATTACCATGAGATCAAAGAACCTATTTCTGTTTGCAGCTCTCAGTAAAATCACCTCTTGCAAGAGTTAAACAGTTTGCACAGACTCCACAACACAATGACTATCTTACTCTCATCCGCGCAGCCGAAATGATTCATCACTGTCCATAACAGCAAACAACAAATCTACAGACCTTGCAAGTTTTTGCAGACAATACCCGGAGACCCTTCATTGTTAATGACGTATTTAAAATGTAATGTGGTCTAAACCTTGTCAGTAGTGCAGGTGTTCAATAGCTTGTGTCAGCATCCCTGAATCAGCAGGCCTGTAGCTCTGCTGAGAACAAACCTCTACGGGACGTTTAATTGTTGTTCATAGATATGCATCTGATAACGTGTTAAATTCTACGCGCAAAAGGGGAAAACAAAACCACTTGTGCGCATGGCTTTAATGCACGAAGACTTACGCGACCTCCTGAGGTCCTACACAACCCTTTACTATCTTAGCAAGATCTAATCCACTTTTTCCTGACATTTAGTCCCAGAGTCGATTTACGTTGGTGGATAATGAGAAAAGATGTCAAGCACTGTGACCTTTTGTCTCAAACATGCACCAATCATGCGGCATCAATCTAACAGGGCTGGAAGCTCTGAACAGCTGAAGAAATGGCTTGTAACTGATGCCTGGGCATCCACAGATTGAGAACCTGCGGAATGCCATGGAAAACTCTGGACTTCTGTGGAATTCTGTAACAAAATTCCCACCTCTTGCATGCTTGTGCAGTAAATATTTCAACTTATTACACAGATCTCTGGAGAATTTAAGTCTGATCAGTTGCAGCATTTCGTGCAGGAATGTTTATGAAAAGTAACTGTTGCCTATAGCAACACTGTATAACAGTTAGATTCCTTATGGGTCTGTGTGTACCGGCTGTCTTATAAACAGATACGCAGTCAGAAGCCTAATCTCTTTGGGACCATTTATTAGACATCTTCAAGTGAGAAACACCTGGCATGCATCATCTTAAAGGAGAAGAGGCTAGCTACAGCCACTATAAGCTCACATCAGTTGAGGATCGAGGCATCGAGGCTCACCCTCTCAAATACAACAGAACAGACATTAGAATTAATCCTCAAAATTTTACCTCACATTTTGTATCTAGGCTAATCAAGGCAAGGCGTTAACATTCTCATTACTGAAATGTCAAATTGTTCCACAACTATTGGTTACAGCACAATGTATAATACAATATATCTAAGCTTTATACAACATGCCAGTCCTGTGACTGGAACGATGAATTGAATCTCTCATCATACCACCCATGTTACACAAATACTCCTGTATGCCTGATACTGACGTTCATTGAGCTACAATAAGAAGCAGGAGGGCTACCATAAAATTCTTCAACAAATCTGCTGACAGGCTTTCTTATTTTGCACCCACAATAGATTTATGAACTCAGCTATGTGGGGCCAAGGAGATTATTTGCCTGTAGAAAGGTTGTTACATCAGTGCATTCGATGCCAGAATCAAGGACATTTGCACTTCATTATCACAGAATAATGTCAAATAAAAGCTGCGACTTAAAATGCGACCGGTGATTCGTTATGCGACCGGTGATTCGTGTTCAGAATGGCGCAGGCTATCAGTCAGCGCTGATGCATTGGGGTGAAATGCAGAAACGCATTAAGCAGCTGAGCATTTGCCATAAAGATCCCTGTATTTTGACAGGATTCTAGCGCCAGGGACACGCAACAGACAAGACGTACGGGAGGCACAAATACGCCTCGGTTGAGAAATGAATTGGACAAAGGAGAGATGACACTTGTTTTACTGAAGGAATCGGTGAAGTTGAAAATCAGTCAGTGTTTGGTGTCAGGGCAGCTGTTTTGAGACTGCATTATGATGTTTGCACTTATCAAAGCTTTTGCCAGTGCCGTCGTAGCACAAGGATGAGACGTTTATCTGTGTCTCTTTCTGCAGAACGCCGTTGAGGGAACAATATATATGATTAATATATGATTGTTTGAGGGAACAGGTCCTGGCTGGGAGAGCTGGAGTTGTAGGAACCTGAGTGAACAACTCACTGAATCTACACTACCTGGAATGTCATATTTCTGTTGAGGTTGACATTAGCACCTGCTAGGGATCGTCTTCTGGGCGGGCAGAGCCCATAGCGTGACCATGACTGCTAACACCGCCACATAGAAACGCACCTAAAGACAGACAAACAGACAGATACATAAACATCTGGGCAAATATCTGAGCTTAGTTCTGTCAGCCTGACAGCATGACAGGATTCAGACGGCCATGATTTGATATTCTCCATTTATATTCTTTCTCCATGAATATTCATTTTATGATTATTGTAGATAATTTGAAAATACATGTAACTGCCAATAAGATGTAGTTGTTGTTGTTCTCTTGGCTCTGCCTAACATAATTATAACTACCTTCCCCAAATAGTTCTCTCTACAAACAGTAAAGAATGTGAGAAAAACTGTCGATTACATGTGGGCTCAGTTGGTTTCGGTTCAGCGGCCACAGAAATGCGGTAACCTGAGCAAGCATGGAAAGTATTCATTAGTTATGAATCAGACAATCTCCTGGGCCTGAGAGCACCGCTGTGCTGTTGTGTATGTGTCCGCTAGAAGTACAGATTTCTCTCTTCTCTCAGACAGACAGCTGGGCAACAGCTCTCCCAGCATCCAGCCACAGAAAGCCCTGTGTTCTGAAGCCATGTTCATTAACTAAACTGCCATTCACTCAAACATCATATGTGACAAGGTTAACAACCATTAACCATTAATATTAGTTCATTTAAAAAAGCTGAATTACTAAGGGAGGTCAGCACAAAAATAATGGTAAAATAACTTTCATCCTGCCTGTTCCAACAGGAAAAGACATCAAAACAATGCACTCGATTTATACGCAGAAGAAAAAACTGTTAAGGCTAAAAAAAATGCTTAAATCTTATGAGCAGACCATTTTTGTGTTTACACATGCGAGACTCTTCTGAACAACTGAACCTCATGGGTGATATCTTAAAAAAACACAAACAAAAAAAGCCGTTCATCTGTCAACACATCCAAGACGACGCTTTGCATCTCAAGGGCCATATTTTTATGTATTTTAGCATTTTTCCACCTGAAACCAGCTCATTTTATCTCTCACACAGGTTTACTCAAGGTCTTCTCGTTCAGTAAAGTGTCACTCAGAAGTTTAGACTTTATTAGTGGCTAACCAAAGTAAACAGGTATTTTCCCTCTCCGGGGGACTGAATTCACAGCGACAGCATTTGTAATCAGACAACCGCACCTACAATTTAGAAAGTGAAGCCACCCATTTGTTTCTTTTTAAGAAACAGAAATTAAACTATTTTAAATCAGCCCTTACCAAAATAAGACCTTCATGCAGACATTGTGGGCAGACCTACAGCTTGTCGTCCATAATAACCCTCAAAAGCTTTTGGTAATCTCACAAACGCCTACAAATGAAGCCCTTCATTCTGGGCTAAGTGTCTGTTCCGGCATCTCTCTGATATGTTTGTGGTGAAATAACACCATCTCAAGCCTTTCACCGCAATTGTAAATACAAGACACTGAACTTTCACCAACGGTAAGAGGCAGCAGCAGAGAAGAACAGCATTGTGGATGAACAGGTGCCCTTTACCTGCAGACGAAGGGAAGCTATCAGATGCATTAAAACAGACAGCAGGATATCCGACTGCCTCTTTAGAGCGGCTTTGTATTGAACATGACCTGCAAAGGTAACAGACAACAAAAGTCATTTTAATTCCAGTCAGGCTTTTGTGATCCTACAGCTTTTGTAATGGGGAAATTTCTCCTCATGCTGCGTTGGTGTAGGCGGAGATTGATCAGAATTCTGTGACAGGGTTTGGGTAGATTAAATCACATGACCTTTATGCCTACAAACAATTCATACACCAAAAACAAGCATTCATTCCACCTACCGTTATCTCAGCAGGTACAAAGATTGCATTGGGTTTAATTTCATTGCATTAGCAGCGCAAAGGTTGTGGGTTCAACTCCTAGTAAACACACATGCTGGTAAAAACAAAGTATGCATGCACACAAGCATTAGCCAAAGACATATATATGCAAAAATAAGTATTAAATAGATATTGAAGTAATAAGTATTCATTATTTAACTTACAATAAATCAAACTGAAACATACAGTTCTGTTAATTTGCTACTAGGTCTTAAACAAAACTCTGCATGACTTTCATAGACTCTTGTCGCTTTGCTAGCAAACTTTGGCACAACCAGTAATTAATCCTTCCTAATAGATGCTTGTATACTGTGACCTCACAAAGTTAATCTCAGTGCACACTCAAAATGACTCCCCTCTTTCTCGCCAGCCTGTTTCATCTTCCCTGGTCACACTCAAAGTGCCCTAGTCTCGTCTCCATCATAATTAAACACAGCTTAAGGCATCAGATAGTCTCACTGAAGACACAAGTGTCTTAATTTTATTGTTGCATTTCTGACTAAACAAGGGCCACCGGGCATCTGAATATACTTGAGGGTCATTCCTGGTCTTCTCATTTCCTGTCTCTCAGATGAATGATTCACACAACAGGACCCAAGATGATGAAGCAGGGGTGTCCGGTAGCTCACCGCGGTAACGAGACAGCGGTTAAACCCCCTTCCGCCCCCAACTCCATCTTTACCAACAGCTCGATAAGTACATCAATGTTGTCGACACCCCACAGGAGAACGGGCTGCTGAAACGTATGGGGCGCCAACCACACAAACTGAAGCTAAGCAGTGCTATCCCTGCAGACAGCATTCAGAGACACAAACACAAGGAGAGTGGGTGGAGAGGAGCTGTGAAGCACATCGCAACCGGACTTGCAGTATTCTGTTGTCAGTGCTGATCGATTGGTTTGCCCGACCATAAATGCTTATCTACCCTAGTTCCACCCTAGCATATGCTGTATACGCTAACTGAATAAATAAGCATGTGAGCTTCTGACAATTGTTTTACAGACATTAGACCAGGGATGGGGTGTCTTGTTCCTGGATGGAGACAGTGTTTAGCTCCAACCTTAATAAAACTTCTGGTAATAATGTTTAGCTGGTCCATGTATGTTTGATTAGGGTTGGAGTTAAACTCTGCAGGACTGCGGCCTTCCAGAAAGTTCTTCCTCTCTGCTTTGGACAAACGTTATTTTTTCAATGTTTGTGTAACTCGAACCCACAACTTTTTGTGCTGCTAACTCAATGCTCTACCAAACAAGCTACAGAAACACAACTTTCTATAATAAACATTACAATTCTGTTGCGCTTTCCCAGAACTTACATGTAATTCACTTGTAAAACCTGGTGAGAATTGGCTGATTTGTGTTCTACTTTTAGTGGTTTGAAGAATTAAGAGAGGGTGTGTTAATTCTGTCTAGATTAATCCAGGTTTGTTCACCTATGTAATTAAAGCGACTCGTGTCATTCCGGTGAGAGCAAAAGCCGAGGGGTATCCTTCCATTTAGGCGAGTCAATATGCGCGGTGAGGTTCATTATTCACAAAGGGGTTGAACTGAGGTCATAATCACACACAAGCATCCTACAGGGGACTCCTAACCTGTCCTTGCCTCTCTCTCAGCTTCCAGATTATTCCATAACAAGCCTGTGAGGTTTGTAAAGCTTATTGTTTTACTGTGCATGAGAGAAACCAAGAAACGGCTCAAGACAATAAACTACAAATCAAACGGTTGCACTGTACAGTGTACAACACCTGAAAAATACACACATGCTAATTATGGGATGGGGTTAGGTAGGGTTCAGAGTTGGTACCTAGTAATTTCACCCTTACACATTAAGTACATAGTACGTACATTTAGAACAAGACCATAAAAGTGCCACAGTCAAAACACTACCACACTATAATAACATTACAGTACATACTTCATCAACATCTGGCAGCACCGTGCCACCAAAACAACTTTTGAAGGTTGCAATCAGCTGTCAAGAAACATCATCAGATTACTGCATTACATCTCTAAAATTACATTACAATTTCTAAAAATACTCTGGGTTAACATTGCATATCTGAAAGAGGCGGAGTTTGAAAACAAGATCTGCTTTCTGATTGGTCCAGGTGACCCATGAGAAACAGATGTGATGACACCTCAGTGCTTCAATTAGATAATTGACAGGGGTGTGTGTGTGTGTGTGTAACCTCACCTGTTACAACTAAAGCAGTGAGGGACACTCAGGACACAGAGTGTAAAGGGCTTTCCAAACTTGCACAGAGGAAATTGGTTAAAAGAAGACTGAAAGGGAACACAGTGATTAATCTGAATGAATACTGACGTATGCAAGAGCGTATTCAAGGGTATATTTTCTTTCTTTAATTAAGATTTTCTGTTGCAGTGGTTATCGGTCACTGCCGCACCAGAGGACGACTGGACCCTATTTTGCGTTTTAACTACTTGTATCTGTATCTGCATGGCTGACCTGAGGAGGCCGGATAAACCCACAGAACTGATGTCACTGCATCCCTATGGGCATAAACTGAGAGTCTGCGCACGAACCACAATCTCCATCTGCCCCCTACTGGCCTGTTACAGAGTAATCGAGCAATGCTGGATGTCGGGAAGAAATAGACAAAATCTTGCAGTTATTTAATCACAAGCAAATACAGATCCATGTCCCTTAACTTTGGTAATGGAGTCACAGTATAATGTTGCTTTCAGGTCATATAGGGAATCAAGAATCCTAATATATATATTTAGTAGTCAAACATTGCAAATTTCCTTAGACTTCAAATCTTTCCTTAGAAAAATTTTGCACAAAAAAGTCATTTTAAATGTTAACTATCTTGGATGCCATCCAAAGTTATTATGATGTTATTTACCGTCGTTCTATGAAATTATGACATGACGTGTGTTTGGTGAACTATTGAGAAACAACAGCAATAAAGCAATGAAGTTGTTTTATATAGCTAGCCCAACCACATCTTGGTTTGTAACAAATGACAAAAGCATGGAAAAAACAAATACACATCTAAATATGCAGCTTTTGTTCATGTTGTTGCACTCTGACTTGTCCTGTTTATGTCTTATAAAATGCACAATGCATAATTTTTTCTGAACAAAATTGCTCAAACATGCCATGTCATAATCGCATAAAAATATCAGCAAAGAGAGACTTGAAAGCTCGGTAGAAGCTACACTTGCCTGCGATAACCTTCACACAATTCATGCGCTTACACTAACAAACTATTATCATGAGTCACACACATTTCTGCACCTCAGCTCACTGTTCATCTCCAGCACTTCAATAAAACTGCAACCAAACTGATGAGCACAGAAATCTTTTCATTGCGTCTTTATTTCCAGGTTTTGCATCACTTTTCACCTTGATGAATATAAATTTGAGCTTTTGGCATGGATCGGATGTAGCTGCAGACCAGGAGAGCCTCGGTTCCGTCCAGCCCTCTCACTGGAGGGGGTCTCGGGGGTCTGTGAATCAGTCCAGGCCTCTGAGAGGAATGTCAGCTGGCTGGAAGATCTGAGAGCGGCCTTCAGGAGAAACGTCTTCATCTGCTGTACGAGGTGAGAATTCCTCGTACGATTTTGAAGAAGAGTCTGTTTCCTGAAGTACCCGACTTGTTCAGTCTTACCGAAGCCTAAAGCGACAGGCAGCTTACGAGTTTCAACAGCCGAAAGCATGCAAGAAACATGGAAAAACACTAAAAAGAAAAATAAATACATCTTGGGATTTAAAAAAAGGAAAAACAAAACCATAATACGTTAAAAAATTCCTTTGTTATCTTAACTTCTGTTTATTACACATATATATATATATTTATCTAAACACACAGCTTTGTACATTTGGTAGGTTTCATCTCTCAAGCAAGCACTGCTGGGAAAGCAGGGACTGGGCTGCCCACGTTTGTTAGAATGAGGACGTGTTACCAGGACAGGTAAGGCTGAGAGAAGACAAGTCCATCTCCACTAATTGACGAGTACTGACAGAAGCGAGAGACCTTGTTAGAATATTTCCCTCATTTTTTGGATGGAGGTCTTCAGCAGGAAGGAAGACAGGCTTGTGTGAGGCATGTGTTGATTGAAGGGCTGCCCTTCGTCACAGGAACCTCTGCCACTACTTCTTATCTGAGGTAAATGATGGAACAAAAAAGGTAGATAGAACATTCCCAAAAACAGGCCTCAGTGCCAAATGTTTGGGATTTTTTTAACAGTCAAAGGTTACCTCTGCTCTCATCTGTATCTGTGTTGGACCCAACTGGCCTTTGGCGAAGTAGATTATAATATTTTGTCTCCATTTCCTGAAACAGATAACCAATGTGTTAGTCAAAGAGGTAACTAGTGCAGCCATTGAAGGTCTCTCTGAATTCTAAAACTCCTCCAGTCAAATTATACCAAAGTCCCTTTAAGAAACGTCTCTGCATTTGGCAGCCATCTTTGCAACACCTCCGGGCAGCTATTTCAGTAACACAAGACCAAGTTCTATCTGCTTGAATGGAGTAGGACAGCTTTTTCTAAAATGGTAGGCTAGAGTGACAATTTAACAACATTTCCGACCAACTACTATACCTGACATTACCTAAACTGTAGCTTAAACTGCACTGTGTAAAACAGTCTCAGGTTGCTCAGCTACTGTGCAAAAGCTGTCATGTGTCTCACAACATTTTGTACAGAAAGTCTCTCTGCAAAAACCGTTAGCGTTTAGCGATTAGAAACTGGCTAATTCTACCAGAAGGCGGACATTTTGAGTGTTGCGCTTTCCCCCATTCATGTTAACAGAACTGTGGCATCTTGTTAATTCCACCATCTTTGGCATCATCTGGTACCTAAAATGCTGCTTCAAAGGTTACCTGCCACAGCAAGTATTTCAAATACCACTCAGACCCAGTTCTTGGTATGAGCAGACAGACCTTCAGGTGGTTGAGGTTGGCCTGCAGGCTGCGCAGATGCGAGAGGACCTGTCTGCTGAGGCGAGACGTGCTGCCTGAGGAGGGTGAGGAGAACTTCAGACTGATGCCCGAATCTGCAGCACAGCTGTGGGCCAAACTCGACTCCTTGCCAACCTGAATATCATCATCCGTACTGCTCTCACCTGAACCTCCGAACCCTTCCAGAACCAGATAAGCTGCTAAAGGACAAACATGCAATCAGCCACATTCACCATCTTCCACCGTCCTGACAGGAAGTGAAGTTCAGCTTTGTGGTACTTTGCTGTAAGTTTCCACAGTGCCAGACTTTTGTAAGATTATTTTACTATTATATATACCCATAATATCACTTCTACGGTTTCTCCTTTTTTACTGGTTATCATTATTTTAAAGGAGTTTTTGCCTTTATTTAATAGAAGTGACAGGAAACATTAAGAGAAGATGAGAAAGCAGAACGAGGAAATGGAATCAAATTCGATTGTCCTAAATGTTGGAACATGCAGTAACCTATAAGGCTACCTTTAATGCACAGGTAATTTCCATTTAATGATGAATTGCTTGTTGGCATAAGCTCAAGGATCAAGGAACCTATACTGTAAAGTTTGTAAATTTGGAAGTTACCAGCAGAAGTAAAACATCTGTAGGTTCAGAACACTTACCATAGTCCTCTGGACACTCGTAGAAGCCCGTATCTCCAGAGGTATAGTCCTGAGCTCGGCTAGGGGTGCGAGTAGAGCTGTGCTCCACCGGCGTGCGAAGCGAGGTGGTCCTGAGGAGCCGGCTGCCGGCAGACCGGCCCAATCTATCGCCCTCGTCCTGAGCCATCAGCTGAGTAACCAGAACCTGTTTCAGTGCTGCCACTGAGATGATTTCACACACACCAAAAATATTAAACCCCACACTGACATCGTGAGGAAGTACACAGTCCTCAAAATTCTGCCTCAAGCAACCAGCCCAAAATAATCAAGAGTTTCAAAATGCAAATGGTGCAAACTTCACATATTTGTTGATTTCAGCAGGAAGGAATATATATTAAGTTTCTATTGTTGGAAACTATGCTAATTAGCAAAGGAAGTCAGTATTTTAATTAATAAGGGCAAAATTGTCTGGAGTTGAGCCACAGATCTTCTGATGAAACCAACAGCTGAGAGGAAACCAAAACAAATGGTTGCCATTCATGAACATCAGACATTGTTAAGACGTCTGGCAAGCACAATGGGACGGTAAATCACATGTTTGAAGGCAACAAAGGTTAAACCTCTCAGAGCAAGTACTACATGCTAAAAATAGCAAGTACTACATGCTATTTTTGTGCTTTGTGAGCTAACGCAATGTTGCCTTACAGGTTTTGAGGGCCTCTTCTGCTTTAGAAGAACAGGAGACAGTCTCGGCATCCCTTCCATTCATGAGATGCGACTCCAGATAGGAGCCGTCCTGGCCAGATCTTCGGACCTGGTCTTCTTCCCCAGGGTTACAGTCAGAGACGCAGTCCTGCAGGGCTGGTGAAGGGGAAAAATCAATATCCTTCTCTGGGAACAGATGACAAGGGCGGGAGTTAGTGGGCATGGTGCCAATCAACTCAGTTTTACTGGGTAATGTACGTGGGGAGGTACCTGCTGACTGGACGCTTCCTATGGAGATGCAGTCAGAACCTTTGCTGAACTTGCTCAGCTCCACGCTGTCTCTGTCACCGCTGGAACACAGAAGAACGGTTATATAATATAACGAGGGCGGAGCGTCTCAAATCTGTTGGTGCTCCCTACCTAGTCTGAGAGAGAGCCCAAAGCACAAGCTGTGACCTCATGCGTGAACGTTTGTTGGGGAAGTTAAACAGGGAATTGTGATATTGTTGTGGACAATTCGGCCCTGCAGAATTCTTTGAATGGGGATATTTTCTTTGCATCTTTTTTGTATTTTGAAACAATCAGCAAACTGATGTCACAAATACAGAATTGATCTGAAATAATCTTTGTTTAAAAATCTTTAAGATAAAGATTTGGACTGTTGTAATCTCTTAGAGCATCTGCACAGACTTACTTATGACCAAACATACTATAATAATGGCTGAGGCTGATGTGTTGCCTAGCAACCGCAAACAACCTACCATTTATGTGATGAACTATAGTGTCATAATAAGATGACCTACTCGAGCGATGCAACTCTAAACAGCACATCATTGGCTGATAACGCTGTGAGGGGCTGCGGGGGTCCTGCACATAACAGTCAAGCTGCCATTAAATGGAGATTTACTCACTCGTTTTGGGGCAAAGCAATGAAGTCGTGCAGTTTGGCCTTCATCACATCTGCCCTCTGACTGATGTGCCGCTGCCATCTGAGGTAACCAAACACACAATTCAGAGAATAAACAAGGTTCTGTAAACGAGAGCCGAAAGACAGACATCTGAAGAAAAGAGGTCAAACACTCACGTTCTCTGATCAGACACCGTCTGCGCCATCAGCTCGTAGATCTGGGCTCCGTTTTCCGACATCGAGATCACAAAAAATGACCTGTTGTCTGTTTTAGGAAACATGGGAGAAGACATTTTGTAAATGTAAAACATGTCAGGACAGTAGAGTGTCTGAGCATCAGAGAGTTTTGAGAGTTTTCTGCTCAGATGTTCCTCTCACAGACATACACACATTTTAACAGCGTAAGAAGACAGTGAGAAAACAGAAGCTCACCTGTGGCCACCGAGCGCACCAGCACAGTGTTGAGTTTGATGATGGGACTGAAGATGTGTTTGGTGTCAGCGGTTCCTGCGAGGTTCTTACTGTGACACCTGAGAATGAGACGCTCGTCCTGCTTCTGCAGAAGCACCAGGATGTCCTCCAGGAGTAAAGTGTACAGCTCTGATAAACACACACACACAAATACACAAACACACACACATACAATATCATAATACAGAAATCCCAGCAGAGCTCTTGGTAAGGAACATACAGTGATCACATATAAGACACAAGTGCATTGCACTGAGTAGCAGCATTTAGTTAACTAAACAAGCAAAACTAAGGTTTCAAACCTTAAAATCCAACAGAGAAAAGGTCCAGGATCGTTTGTTTGTGGTCGTTATCAAGTCTGATGGCAGTAACTTACCAATCGTTTTATCTTTGTTTATTTTCCAGGACAGAGGACCCTCATGGACCATCTTCCGTTTAGTAAGATCTAAATTCTGAAAGTGACAAAAACTCACTGTGAATTTCACTGGCTAAAAACAAACAGGTACATAGATAACATCCTATTTCTATTAAGAAGTTCAGATTTAGCTCTCTACAATGTTGTTCTTATAAAAAGAACCTCAAACACAAGAAATCTGATTGTCTGACGTCGATCCGCAGGATGGAAGCACACGCTCTTGGCTTGAAACTCAAGTATAGTCTGATAATCCTCTCAGCCAAGACAGTCAGACAGCAGAGATGCTCGATAAAGACTCACCTTGAACTCAGAGATCATGGGGTTCTCGCTCTGCTTTAGAGAGGAGAGGTCTAGTCGTCGCTGGTAGTCTTCCAGTCTCTGTCAAGAGATTGAGGAAAAACTATTATCAGGAAATCTTAATAATAAGAAATCCAGCAGAATCTATTAACATTTAACTTTTCCTCAACCTCCTGCCATTATATAATGACACTGTGTGAGGAAAGTCACTGAGAAAACTTTATAACTTTAAAGGTGATGCATTTTTTGATGTTAAAATACTTCATCTACCAGTTAAATGTTCAGAAATAACTATAAGTAATGATAAAAGATTTTAATAAAGAGGATGTTTGTTTAAACAACATTCAATGTCAATAAGGAAAACCAGTTACTAGTTCAGATTGTTAAGTTTTAACTTAACAGGCAAATACAGATGGTGAGAAAGACTGAGAATTTTCTCAGCTGAGCAGAGTTTTTTGCCACATACATTTTCTTGTAAACCAACTCCAGCACTTTTACAGAAGGTTCAATCTGAGATGATGCAAAACCTCTGGGAGTCTTTTCAACCAACAGACAGATACTGACATTCATTACGTTCAGGTAGTGCAAGTGCAACCTTCCTTGAAGCTGACCTGAGGCTATAAAATCTGCCTACCTCGGCCTGAGCAAGAGAATGGCAGCTCAATCGAGCCAAACCTGCTCACCTGTTTGTTCTCGGACTCCTTCACAGACTGGTTGACGTGGTTGAGGATCTTTCGACAGCATTCGGCCGCTCGTCCCACTTTGTTTTTTTCCTCAGAGTCATCTGTTCGTAAGGACACACAAATGAAGATGCAATACGTACATGGAGGCACATAACTAATCAGTTCTTTAGAAACATCCCGGGCAGCCAAATGTCCTCTATTTCCTGTTTGCCTCCACAGTTCCCTGTTAAGCCCGCTGCCAATTTCAGATGAATATGAAAGGAATCGCCCTCTTCTTAATCGGTAGTTATACATTACATTTATTGCTTTCTCCTGACAATGCCAAGAAAGCCACTATTTAACAGGAGAGCAACACTGAGAGAGTGTGCAGTATACCCTTTAAAACATTTCTGAATAATAATTGGGATTTAAGAGCTGCCATCGCTCTAATGTACTAATGGCTGATGTCCAACCGGTACTCGCTCTCACTTAAAAAAAGAAATGGCCACGTAGCCTCCTGCGGTTAATCGAGTCTGCCAGCTACACAACAGTCACAACATACACAAGTGAATGTAACCAAAAGTACCACAGCACTCTAAACCAGGGCTCACCTCCAGTGCTGGATAGCCAGTGTCCTGCTGATTTTACTACATGATTTTATCTCAATTTATCCCAGAGTTATTTTGAACATCCTAATTAGCTTTAACTCCAACCAAACACACCAACAAGTTAAACTCAACAAAACTGAATCTGAACTAAACTGTTAGGCTCTGTATATTACGTTCACACACACAGCAGCAGAAAATGGTTTTTAATATCACACTGCATTACATACTGTGAGGTATTATATTGGTATTGGCCACTGGCAACCCTTTTCTTCAGATACTGGTATTAAAAACCCACACTGGTCAACCACTAACAGAATACCTGTGTATTTCGCAATGTTGTCCATCAGTAAAGGGTATTTGGTGAACCTCTGCATCTCTGTGGGGATAATGTCCTTTAGCTGTAGTCTTCTGCACAGTTGATTACTTTCAGCTTCCTGTAGACAGTAAAAAGACGTGAACTCAGAAGAACTCTACATGCACATCCACAACATAACAAGCGCATTTCTCCATCATCAAGACTCTCCAAAATAATGAACTACCCACTTCAGCCTAAACTGGGTCCTTCGATTGAGCAGGGAGAAAATCTTTGCAGATTAGAGATCTTGAATTACTAATATCTTGATAAACATACTAACAAAACACCTTCACAATGTGTAAATATATTGTGTGTAAATGTGTAAATATCCTTCTCCACTTCAAAAGCTTTGACAGTCTTACAAATGAGCAAATTTGAATTTGTACACAACTTAAATAATACTGTGAAATATACAATGCAGTATGTCAATAATTCTGAACCGCAGAAGGAAAAACAGGGTCTCTCCACGGTTCTGCGGCCGACAGGGAGGCTCCACCCACCTGCATGAAGGAGGTGAATCGCTGGTCCTTCTTCTGCCGGGATTTGATGAGCTCCAGGGCAAAGGGCTGGTTACTGCAGAACGTTCCCACCGCTCGCTTGATCTTCTCCTCCTCTCCACCAGCGAACTAGAAATAACAAGCCGGAGACATCAGAGTCACTCAGCAGGACGGCAGCAGAATTAAAGAGTGTCCACGGGTGGGCGGGACTTTCACATGTATGGTGGGGATTCATCTGTGTTCCAACTGTTCTCATCACATGTCCTTGAATATGGATTTTAAAATCTACCCATTTTGATATGTGTCGTTCTGAAGGTTTCTAATAATATTGCGCGGAATGGAAATGGCAAGTTCTGGTACAATGACAAGCTATGAACCTTTATACAAAATAAGTTTGCAGTCAATTAAATTTGAACTTGACTGTGCTACTCAGAAATTGTTTCAGAATTCAACTTCTGGAAACCAATAAAGCTACTGACAGACCGTGATCTTTAAACTAATTACGTTCTGATCTTTAAACTGTCACTCCGCTGCCCTGTCAGAGATCTTCTGTCCCCTCTCATTTCCATCACAACCAAATATAGCGCTGAAGGTGATTGGCTGTTGGGTTGTATATTAAGACCCTACCGGCTTTTGCCATATAGAGTTTCATGACCGAACTTCAAACCATTTATGAGAGCAGTAGAGAAACAGTGGAGAAACATATTCTTTGTTTAATAGATTTAAAAATATACGTGCTAAAAAAATAAGACAAACCTCCGACTGTTTAATCAACACACCGATTGAACATGCAGCCTTACCCAAGACAACAACTCATCTCCTATCCGGTCAATAACCGACGATTCAAACTTCTTGCGTATTGCGGTCATTTGATCTGCTATTCTCACTGAAAGTGAAGAGAACACATGCAGAATTAGACAGGTGGAGACCAAAGCGTCAGTTCTTCTGAAGAACATACACTGAAGATGTTCAAGTGTGGCCTACTGTGCAGCTGAATGATCTCCTCCAGGTTGGTGAATATGTTCTTGACGTCAGCAGGGGGCAGTATGTTGTCTCGAGTGAGTTTCTGATAGAACACGCTGTCTAGAACCTTCAGCATGCGAATGTGCGCTCGCTCCGTGTAGAAGAGCTCTGAGAAGATCAGCAAGAATGAGGTTAATTTAGTAACTCCAGAAGATCTGCTTTGAGTCTCATCTAATGTTCACAAGATCGAAAATGCTGTAAAAAGTGGTGTTTCTGACAGAACGTGCTTTGTAGATTTAATCTGAACATCTAAAGCGTATGGAAGTTAACGGAGAACAAGGTCGAACCGTTTATGACTTCTTGTCGTTTGATCTCGTGGGGTGTCAGGCCTGCTAGAACATCACGGCCCACCAGCTGCTGCCAGTTTGGTGGATCAACATCTGAGTAAACATCACTCCCCTGATCGTCCTCACTCTGAAGTTCCTCAAACCTGTGGGAGAGAGACATACAGAAACAGAGAGAGAGAGAGAGAGAGAGAGAGAGAGAGAGAGAGAGAGAGAGAGAGAGAGAGAGAGAGAGAGAGAGTGAGAGTGAGAGAGATAGTTGATGGTCTATAATGTTATGTACACAATATATTTACTATATATACCTGTTGGTCTATGTATTGTATTGTATGTATATGTATTCTATGTATATGTATTGTATGCACACATTTGATGTCTTTGGTTGTTGAATTGTGTTTTGCTGTTTTACAAAGGGCTGGATTCAATAACATATGGACAAATTTGTGTCATTACCTTATAACTGAATAAACAAATAAAGTGCAGACAGTACATGAAAATAGACACACTGTCAGTTGTGGCAGTTTATTATTAATATGGTGTATGTCCTCTAAGGCAGAAAAAATGGGAGGGACAAAGATGATTGGCAGCAGCCAGTGACTAGTACCTTCTTATCAGTTTAGGTGTGCCCACATCAAGGAGTCTGTAAAACAGTACACAGATGCTCACTTCACTGGCACATAGTGCACTACGTAGGCTAGTAGCTAAATCAAGCTAGTGCTGGTGAGATTTCAGTGGACAACGGTTAAATACACAACATAAACTGAACTGTTGGAGAGGTTTAGCATGCACAAGAACAACAAAAACAGAAGGTTAAGTTTATGTCACCTGTCTCCTTCTCTGTCCTCATCCAGGTGGTCTAAGCTGTATGGGATATAGTCACAGGGTGGGTAGAAGTTGTCCAGCACATCTCCAGCCTGAAGCCCATCACTCAGTCTTGAAACCACTGCTGATGGGCTCATACCTGAAGATACAGAAGATCATGAACCACCTTCTGATCATCTGATATTCATGCATCCCAACTTCATTCCAAAACAGTGCAAGTATGCAACTTCTCAGTACACGTTCCGTGGGATTCCACCCGCTTAAATTTGATTGGTTTGGGTTAAATACTTGAGGTAAATTATCATAGTTTCAGGATCATGAAAATAACCCAAAGATTATGGAAGAACACTGATCAATCTGATGAAATGAGGTCCAGTACTCACAAAACTCTGTGTCCCTGCCTGAGGGGTCTGGCAGTGGGCTGTAAGGGGCGTTGAAGGAGGGAGAGGTGACAATTCCTGGGCTATGTAAGAGATCGCCGCCCTCACTCGACTGACTGCCCCGTAGACGCCCACCATCTACTGGCTCCAACCCGCTCAAAGCCGGCTGGGACATCTGCTTCTGGGGTCTATGTTTGATGTTTTCCCCTGCTTTTCCACCTGCTCAACACACGCAAACACCAAAAAAACACTCAGCATTAAATATGACTCTCTCTCACCACCCAGAGGACAGTGAAAACAAAAACAAGCCTTCCACGTTTAGAAATCACTTGGAAATTAAACCAGCCTATGAAATATTCATTCAAGACAGCGTTTACACATTCACAGACCAGTGTTGAATCACTTTTCAGCATCTTGCCAAAAGAATTGCGTTTTAAGATGTCTTGTCAGGTAAAATAAATCTAATTTTGAAGCCCCAGCGGCTCAGTGCTCCATCAACCAACTCTTTGAATGCCTGAATGTGTCCTACGTGTAAAAACGCAGACTAACTTTTACTGTGGTGTTTTTATCTGATGCAATGAGCGAATCAGATCACATACACAAAAACACCACTATTCTGTCAAGTACTAAATTTGCCATCTGAGATTTAATATACAGGCCAAATCTTTCCTTTATTTTCTCTAAATGTGGAATTAAACAGGGATTTCAATCCAAAAACGTCAACAACAAATGCGACCTGGATGAAGTTGAAAGCCGAGCTCAGAATTCCACCATCTCTGTAAGTCTATTGAAGAAAGTCGCTTCAATAACTAAAGGATGGAAAACTGACCTGCTATCGATTCGATGCGTACCGGCCACCGCGGGGGCACCCGAATTGGGAAGCGGGGCTTTTTCAGCTTCTCCTCTCCTTCCTTTTCTATCTTGCTCTCCGTTTTGCTCTTCTGTTCAGGCGGGATAAACAACAGGAAGTGGTTTTGAAATTATACACCAACAGTATAATTTTTGTTTTTTAGTGAGCAGTCTGCAATTGCAAACTTGTGAGATATCATTGCTGTAATCTCAACACAAAGACCATTCTGAAGGTAAACATCTTCATTATGCAAGATACCTTGTTCTTAAGCAGAATATATCCCTCATTAATAAAACAATCCCAGAATGCAATGCAACAAGCTCAATGGAAAAAAATCTAAGATGATGGGTTGAATATAATTAATTAAGGCTGACTGGAAATTATGAAACTGGTCAAAGCAGATCATTTGGTTTAGGAACTGGATATAAAATGACAGGAAATTGTACAAGTACTTACCCTGAGTTTGGAAGGAAGAAATTTATTTCTTGGTCGTTTGGACTCCAGAATTCGTTGCTCTTTTACTCGAACTCCCAGATGCTTCATATACATGTATATTACATACTGTATCGTTGTGCTGGAATAAACATAAAACAGGTTAACGACTCAATCTCCTCTTCCTGGTTAATCCACATATATGAACGAGCTCAGTAATGACAGCACAGCTTTGAAAATCTGTGGGTTTCATTTCCTAACTTAGATTTCTGTCTCAAGGGTTGTGTTGTGCCTGTTGAGGGCTGTTGCTGCCATGTGGCTGACTGTTCCCACACGGTCCCTGTCATATTGCATCTTCTGCCATATGTCATTAAACTCACATGTACACAAATTCCCCATATGTCCTGTAAATTCATAAATTATACAGGCTTGTGGTGTGGCCATATGGCATTTCAAATATGTTTGCCTACATTATAGTAAATGAGGACGAGCGAACGCATAAAGAATAGAAAATCACATTAAATCACTCGGTTGTGTAGCGTCTCGCATTTGTGTCAAATGTTGGCGCCGCGGCCCCCCCAGGCTGTCAATTTACAAATTCTACTAAACGTCTTTACGCGTGATCAAATAACCTGCCTCGCTAATGTCCTTACTGTTGATTGTTATGGATGAGATTGGCCGGAGGAAAGCATGAAAAGTGAATCTCACCATTTCTCTTCTTCTGTGGGTTGTGAAGTCACCCTGAAAACAGAAACAACGTGTAAGAGACAGGACAGCAATCTTTGTGAATGGACGGAGAATGTAAATAAATTATGTTGCAATGTTTTTGAGCCTTTTGACTATACATTATTAATCTAGTGATTTATTTATCTTCGCAAGAGAAAACATCAGGCGTTATTTATATCTGTCCTACTGAGTCAAGGATGGGTCACAAAACTAGTTACGCTAATGACACGCTCTTAACTTAACAGCAGAATTAAAAAGCTTTATGTTGTGCTTTTTACAACGCTGCTTACATTTTACAGCATGAACGTACGGTGCGTATTAAATGTATTTCGTGGGCTTAGTGACTCACAGGATATCGTCTATCTTCGCAAGGATGTTTTCTGCACATGCTCTCTCTCTCTCTGGAAGCAGCTGGTCGGGGCGAGCGAGCTCCACCTCAGCCAGAGTCAAGCCCATGCTCCGCTTCTGCCTGCAACAGCGCATGCAACTGGGTCAGCGGGTTCCAATCTGAGTGACAACAGGTTAAGCTTTGAGAACATTAGAACTGTGTCCTCCTGACCTGAAGTCCTCCAGGTTCTTCTGGACCTCTGGAAGAACCATTTCCTGCATTGTCTGTATGTACTGCCGGTGTATCTCCTCAGGAATCAACTCCAGTCTTCTCCTCTCTGAGAACAGATACACAAATACGCATTTTTAATGTTTATTTAAGACATCATTTAGCATGTTTAGGATGCATGTTTCCTCATCGCTGATGCCCACAACTTTGACACAATCTCACACATACAATTTATGAATGGAAACCCAATATCAATTTTTTAAATAAAAAAAACTACACCTACAGATTATTAAACAATATAGTAATAAAAAGTTTAAATTAAATTATATTTGTTGCTAGCTATAGCTACTAAATGTGTGTTTGTATAGAGCTTTGAATTGTATGCACATGTACAATGTCAAACACACACAAACACGTTTGTTTGAGAAAATAACTAGCATGAAAAGGGCCTCATTTGAGTACACAGCATTTGTGTCGTCTGTTCAGTGATGTCAACATGACACACGGTCGGCGTGACCGAGCTCTTCATTAGATAAATCCATAATTGCACGTGCAACCCAAACGAATGTTAAAAAGGATTTGTGATTTCCCAACAATTACAGCTTTCCTACCAGCAGCTGAGATATGATTACGTGGTTGGTAGTTCAAATGAACACAAAAACAAATCTGCTGAAACAGCCACGGCCAGGGTGGAAACAAGTTTTTTTCCTCCACTGAAACGGTTCACAAACGAAATGAACTTACCGAGCTCAGAGGATATAGATTCAGGTACGGCAACTTTCAAATGCTGTTAAATAAAAAAACAACAAATTATGTTGTATATATTAAATTATATAATGGGTTCAACAAATAAGCTATTTGTTTATTTTTTTGCCTGCAAAACAACTACAAAATATATAAACGTAAAAAAACTGCAACAATAAATAAATGGTGAACTTTGCTGCAGGGGTCTCTCTCACACACACATACACACACACACACAAATAGACACACACACACACAGAATTTGTGAACAGAAATATGTGATGATCGTAGGAGTAAGAGTGTGTTCGCTTCCTGACCCTAAGGCGGCTGGGAAAGGAGCAACTCTCAACACACCTCACGGGACAAAAGAAGCGCTTGATCTGGGTGGATTTGTGCCTTTGCCCTGACTTGCCCACAGACCGAATGACACTATACGGCAGCTCAGACAGTCTGTACTAGATGAGATGTGGTGTGAAAACAAACTTACAGCCCCACGCTCTATGAAGTATGTTAAGAAGTCCATAAATATTCGACGAGTCTCTTTGGAGTTGGTATGTTTGTAGAGATCGGCATACAGGTAGCAGAGCTGTGGACAGAAGTCTGATTTAGCGAGACTAATACAATAATTTTTGAATCTGAAATGAATCTGAATGAGTCAATATGTTGTAACTGACATTGAAGATTTCAGACGTTCGACCAGCCACTAAAACTCACCAGAGGTGAAGGGTCAAACTGTGAGATCACATGATGCAGGAAGGTCGCAAGATGAGCGGGGCGAGATTTGAGAAGCTCAATGTTCTGGAAGCTGCTGCCATGACCATTCACCTAGTACACAACACATCTGGTTAATGCCTCAGGCTGATGACCAAGAGTTCAGTTACCACACTTAGCGACTGTAGGAACTCAATATACCTGCTCCTGTTCACTGTCAAAGTCTTCATCTTCAGGAGCGATGATCTCTGAGGTCTGTCGGGGAGGTGGGTGTCCGATGCTGGAGTGGAAACGAGAATTCTGTGGCGGGGAGCAGAAAGAGCATCAACCAAACCTGATCTGAGATCAGGTGACAAGGTCTGTCCAAAGTTATATGGTTGATTCTCACCAGGTCCGAGCCGTCACCGACCTCAGGGGACGGGCAGGAGTTGAGGCTGTCTCTGGGGTTGCTTTTTGGACTGGAACAGTTGGAATCTCTTTGGCTCTCTGGAGAGGCCGGGCAGAACCGACGTAGAACCTGGACATTACAAACCATAAACACAATTAATTATTTCATAAGACAGGAAACAACAAGAACTATGAAAGCGTTGACCTAATTCACCCAAGAGAGGCTGTTATCTTCTGTGTGGCCTCAGCTGTACAGCACTCACCATGAGAGCTACCATTTAACAGAGATCAATGAAAATATTTAAACACTTACAGGTGCTACTGGACTCCAGAAACCATCTGGATTGAAGTCTGCCTTACAATGGTCCTCATTCACCCAACATCCATCTTCATTGTTCCTGAGATACAGACTCTCCTAAAGCGCAGATTTACGGTTCATTTTAACACACACAATTTACTGGTATGCAAGCAAAATGGTAATATTTTCCAAACTAGCATTTGCTTCTGAATTGTGGTTGCCCAATAAATCAACCAATACAATGTATTAATATTTATTGGTGCTGATAAAGGTATTGTGAAGTTATTGGCACAGCTAACAATAATCTTTCCTGTTCGGCCGATAAGTGTGAATGGAGTTACTCTGCTATTGCACCTGTGTAAACCTGAGGGCAACTGACTTCAAACATCACCTGGATATGAGCTTAAAACCGGCTGGTTAACAGTAATGGTAAAATGGTTAAGAGAAGTTAAGTTTTAAAACTTAAGAGAAGTTAAGTTTTAAAGTGGTTAAGAGAAGTTAAGTTTTTCATTTTTGGCCCCTACAGGCAAAACCAATCGGAACAAAATCAAAACCAATAACTTGTTCCTTAAAATCAGACTTTTAAACCCACAGTCCAAATAAAATGCCCTAAACAAGCTCTGAAATTTGTCTGATTTCTCCAAATGACATGTTTGTTTACAAAATACAGGGAGGTGCTTCCAGTACACTGTCATCATGGGAGGTGCTTCCAGTACACTGTCATCATGTGAGGGGCGGACCTTAAGACTGCCTGTTCACTTATCAGCTAAACTAGCCCAGTAAATTACCTCACAACAGGAAAAGTCTCATTCTTATCAACTTGAGTCATACTTGCAACAATACAGCTCAAGTTGACAAACTCAACACGTCCACAAACGACACATAACGTTTGTGTCCACTTTAAACCACTGAGAGAACAATGTTAAGTTCCCACCAAACCCTAAACATTTAGGTTCTGACCTGCATGTCTTGTTGTTCCTTGGATACAATCCTCTTGTTGTCCAATCTCTGGTTGCGTGGAACGCTGGTCTCGTCCTATAAAGACACAAGGGCTAATTTTTAATATCACATTGGTTAATTTAATTGGACGAGACATAAAATGAAGTAAAATTACAACAAACAGAAAAATATAACACTGAAAGTTCAATTGTTAATAGTTGTAATATTTCTCATTGTTCTAAAGAACTGTTTGTATATGTATGTTTGATATGAAC
Source organism: Yasuhikotakia modesta (assembly GCA_036877545.1). NCBI lineage: Eukaryota > Metazoa > Chordata > Actinopteri > Cypriniformes > Botiidae > Yasuhikotakia > Yasuhikotakia modesta. The sequence goes on along the minus strand of JBAJNP010001939.1, from coordinate 28,812 downwards.
AAATTAAAGAGATTTATTTATCGAGTTTGTTTATGTGTGTTTGTACATTTTGGTCAGAAGACGAAAACAATGACTAAAACGAAACAGTGTGTAAAAATAAACCCTCTGTTTACCCAAGACACCAGAGAGGAGGTCCATTCTGTGCCAATGTAGGATTCGCCAAATCCCCCTGGTGACCCGAGACCCACGTCTACCTCAGACAGGGGGATCTGAGGTGACCCGGGCGGCCGGCCCAATACTGTGAGAGCTACATAGGAGCCGGCTGCAATAACAAATTAATCAGAGTTAGCGAGAGAAATGAAAGGTGCTTTTTCCCAACTTAATACATAGTTTATACTTACATTTGATTAATTTCACCACTTCGACATGGTTTGAATGTGTCACCAGCATCCCATTAACCTAATATAGGGGAGAAAAAAAAATTGCATTACACAAGCTGAAAAAGCGTTTCTTTCATTCAATTTATCTCTATGTATTTTATTGTGTTGCTTCTGTTCAGCACAAATATTTACTTTGTTGATTTTATTCAATCTAAACAGTTAAAGAAGTTTCAGGCTAACTGATGAAACCATATATAGAAAATTAGTTAGTATGTGTGTAATGTAGTAATGTCACAAACATGCTATTGTTTCAATCAAAGGTGTGTTTTAACTGACACTGAATTACATAACACCTTAAAACAAAAACAAAAACATTGGTTTAAAATATGTTTTGAAGACATATGATAACAATTTTATATCTAATATAGGAGATAAAAGGTGTGACAAGGCCCTCCATTGTAAATTAGATAAAAACAAACAAGCAACGGTCTGTGTGGGCTATCCTTCCGAACTGACTTTAACTCAGGCTGGTACAGTGACCAGCAGGTGTCACAACAGACAGATGCAGAGATGACGGGTTGAACAGAAAGCAGGGGTGGGCTGTGAGTAACAATACATTCATTCTGTCACCTTAATGATCCTGTCTCCGGTCTGAACACCCGCGCGCATGGCAGCCCCATCTGCAGACAGCGAGAGAAGAAGATTGTTATGATTACGTTACTTAGAAAGTTATATGAAGGGGAAGTGTGATGTAATATCACAGCATGTAATGTTTTAAACAGTAACAATCCAATTCCCAGAGATCTGTGTGGGCACTTCTAAGATTCACACTGAAAGCAGTTGTTGTATGGGCTGAAGTTCAGCTAGGATGCAGACACACAAAAATAAACACCAATAATTACTATAATTTACACTCACGGATAGATGCAAGGACTTACATTATTGCTTTTTAATTATTTTAAGACTCTAATTTAAAATGGTTGCCAGGGCACTGCTATTTGGTTGCTAAGTGTTTTTTTAGTTAGGCTATGTGATTTTTTAAGAGTGTTGCTGAGATTTCTAGAGTTGAGTCAGTTCCCAGTTCCAATCATTTTTATTGAGGCATTTAAATGTCATTCACAGCGTATGCAGCACTACTGCTCCTCTGTGTTGCTTTATGAGAGTTGTGATTGGTTCTGGTCAGAGCACATCAGCTCCATTTCTGACCTGCAGCCAAATCACATTAGCCCAGGGAGAGAGACGCCCCTGCCCCAGACGGCCATAGGAGCTGAGGGGGTGTGGTTTGTCTGCTGGGGGCGGAGCCAGTGATACAGATAAGCAGCCTCTTACCCTGCTTGACGAGCTGCACGAAAACAGGGTTATCCCCGCTGACGGTCAGCCCAAAACCATTCTCATCTTTCTGAATGATCACACATCTCTGAACCAGCCCTGGAGGAATGAGAGAGAGAGAGAGAGAGAGAGAGAGAGAGAGAGAGATNGAGAGAGAGAGAGAGAGAGAGAGAGAGAGAGAGAGAGAGAGAGAGAGAGAGATACAGAGAAAGAGAGAGTGAGCAGAGAGAGAGAGAAGGGGAGAGAGAGATGGGGGAAGAGAGAGAGATGGGCAGAGAGGGAGAGAAAAAAGAAAGAAAAATAAAAAGAGAGAGAGCAAGAGAGAGAAAGACATTATTAGGATGTTATGTGCTATAAAACTGATTTTTACTGTCAAAGCTCTGCTAAAGTATTAATCAGAAAGACTCTTGAAATCAGACTACAGTAGCAGTGACCCCCCATAACTAATCATGAAAGTGTGAATTAGCGCAACCAGAGTCATCAAAGTCATCAAACTCAGTGGCAACACAAAACTCTGTGGAGTTGTGAAATGAGCACATCAGTCTTGTGACTCTATTACACTCCCAAACTAATGAAAAGATGCAGGAGGTGATCAGAGCTGCGGTAGTGAGGCTTATCACGCTCATCTGACGCTGTTAGCGTGAGAGATGGGCCCGCTATCGAAACTGATAGCACATCCAATCACATCTCAGAACAAGAACCGCGGCTCTCAGACCACAACAGTGGGTCTGAATCAATCACACAGTCTACAGACCAGTCATCAAAACATTCTCATAACATTCTGTCATACAATAACATTTTCAGTGATAAGATTACAGCGTACAGCTCGATGATGACTTCAGTACTGTAATGACATTGGCATGTACTGAGTAATGAACAACACACAATTACACACTGTTATTGACATTATGGGACAGATTTATTACAGTAACAAGCTTTGCACGCATAACAGATGCTAATAAGGAGCGTCACATCACGAGAGCATATTTACTCTGATAGATTGTTAGCAAGAGAAGGAATTTTAAATTTGAAGACAATTGAAATGTAAATATCGTAAACAGCTATGAATTTTATTGATAACACACAAAAGAAAATATTTAACTATTGCAGTCAATTGCAAAAAGAAAATTTGGTAGCTATTCAAAGACAGTATTTTTAATAATATTAATGTTAATAAACTACAGCATCTTTTTACAGAAATGCTGACAGGTTCAACACTAGAGCTCCAATATACAGAGAGATAGAAAGTGTGGCTGGTAATTGGATGGTTGGAGTCACAGCTACAAAAGGGTTATGAAACGGGTTAGAACATCTTACCACAGGACTCGGGTCTCCTGTCCTCCACTATAAATCCGCTCCTCTGCAGCACTTCTGAGCAACAGCACATTATGAAATGACGCAGGACACACATGACACACAGGACATGAGAGAGGACTTAAATGAACAAAAATGGGCAATGGCACGAACACACAAGTGTGGCTGTTTTGGAAAAGGTCACTGATACTGGAAACAGGGATAATTATGGATCCAAATCAAGACAACAGCTATCTGCTCCTAATGTACCAGTGATCATTATTTTGACCAGTTTTAAACTGTACATTTGTGTGATTTAGAATGTAAGTGTATTACTGAAACCTTGTTGTTTTTTACAAATCGAAAGACATTTTAAAATGATTTTCTGAGGTAACTGACAGCATGTTACACAGGTTAAGTCCATTAAGCTTAACCTGCATTGAACCCAGAACATTCTTTAAAGGTTCCTCAGGTGTTAACCTACAAATCAATAATCTGCACATTATCAGCACAAATGCAGATATAACAGTTAACAGTCTGAGGTGAGAAGTTCAGCCAGACAGATAACAACGGTTACACAAGTTAACCAGTCTTTGTTTTAAGTGTGACTGCAAATAAAACTCTGAAGTCAATTATAAAAAAGAAGATGGTAAACAAGATTAACTCTCTGGCTTTGCTGAATTTCTCACAAGAATTAAACTGATATTGTTTAGTGGTGACATTCTGTTATAAATTTAACTGAAACTCTCACGCAAAAGAGCCACACTTCTAAAGACAAAATTGAAGGAACATTAAACAGGGTTAGGGTGAGTTAGCCGTGCATTACAGAAGATGAGTCCAACACCAGAGTAGAGGAACATCAGAAACAAACATGCATCACACGGTCTCATCTCCAGTCACCTTTTCTGTAATTCTCTTACATAATACCAAGGACACACCAGTGTTGACAGTAGACATGCATTAGGGTTGGAAAAGCAAATTTAGGTTCATTTAAAGTTCTGTCAGCACTACGTATAAAAAAGCGAAAGGGCAGTTAATAAGCATGTCCTTCAGGCTAGGTGCGCAATGCAGTTTGACATTAAAAACAGCAACGTAGCGCTTCGTCATGCTACACCGTTAATATTGGAAAAAGTAGCTTGTTACTGGAAAAGCTACGCTATTATGAAAACAACTGAATTACTCTCATGTTACAAAAAAGTTAGTTGTGTAGTTAATAGCATCGCGTCCCAACAGTGGCATACAACCACCTCAAAAAACTGAATTTCTGATGAAATTCTGACAAAATCCAGTCTTAACTTCCAGACAGACAGCCACAAACAGCCAGTGTTTTATGGAAACAAAACAGCCCCATTCAAACAATGCAAATCGTATTTTAATTGTTAACGATTATCACATTGTTTTCCACCATAAACGTCACATTAACAAGCAATAACGCTCAATGCTGCTTGTCCTCTTCCTCGCTGCTTCTCAACAGCAGCCGGGAGGAAAAACAGGATCGAAACTCCAAAGAAAAACACATTGACAATATCTTTGAACTGCCAAAACTGTGGCCAGGAACATGTGCATCGTTTATGGTCAGCAAGTATGAATCACTCTCGCTGTTTAAAGCCGTTTCGCTGCAGTTAGCGTACGGCACAGCCCTCCATCTGTGCTGTGTGTGAAGGGAACTGTTTCCATTTTAAATCTGGAGAGACCATGTGAGAAGAACAGAGCACTTCAGTCCACACCACACAAACACAAGCACTCAGGACACCCTTTTGCGCAGCTTAGCACTACTGTTCTGTATCAGTACAGAAGGTGTAAGTGTTAAATGCAAAATGCCAATAGAACGAGTGTGAAACAGTTGCTTATAAGGTTATTTACCTGTAGGGTCGAATTCGGTTGTAGGGGTGGAGGGCAGCTTGTCGCTTTTGGGCCTCGTGTCAGGAGGAAGATCTCTGCTGAAGATGCTAGTGGTTCTGGAAACACAGATGTCAATAAAAGATGTTAACAAGATTTAATGAACACAAAGTGACCATGACTTTCAACACATTCAAAAATCACATCATTATGCCAAACAGATTACAGCACAATCCAACAAAACAGCCTGAAACAAATGCTCGAGCAGATATCTTCATATTTTAGGATCAGTAATAACATGGTTACCATAGAAGTTGTAGGTTACCCTGCCCAGCAATTATCAGCATCAACATTTACATTAACGTTTATGTATGTGGCAGATGATGGTACATTCAATGTATTCATTTTAATCAGTATGTGTGCTACCTGAGAATCAAACCCACAACCTTTGTGCTGGTAATGCAAACTGAGGAACAGGACTGAGTAACAGGACTGAGTTACCAAGCGAGTTACCAAGCGAGTAACAGGAACACTCTATGACAAAACCATATTGGATTGCCACTAACTGAGATGTGCAACCACTACTTGCTTTGTCAACATCTACATCAACAGTCTCCTATTAGTTTTTTTATATAAACCCTGCTGTTGATTAAACAACAAAATGACCAAGTATAAAAGACTGTGTACTTCAGTAAGTCTCCAAGTATAAATGATGTGGTCTTCTCTGCCCTCACAGACTGTGTGAGACTGTTTCTGAGCCAGCCGATGATGGGACACATTACTGAACAAGCCCTTTGTAGGCCCTCCTAACGGCATCTAACTGAGGCCCACTGTATAACGTATGTGCTAACAGTCTGTGGCTATTTGTTCACCTGGACTCATGTTTAGCAGATAGACACCTTTTAATCAGGGGAATTGTAACTTACAATAAAAGTCTGTCTTGATCTTTTGGTGCAGAGGAACTTCTTTATACCTACCAGCTTTTCTGGGAAACTTGCGGGTGACAGGGAAATATTAAATGTAATATTTGCATTTGATGAAAAAAGGAGATACACAGGTAACTGTAATGAGGCTGTTATATAAAGCAACACAATTCATCCCAATTGCTAAAAACTAGCTTTTGAGCTTCAAATGCTCTAGAAGACACAACACAAATTGCAACCGATCTGAAGACACGTGATGTTTAAAATACTGCTTTGTGGTTTTCAGACCTGTGGTGTTTTATTCTGAGTGGGAACACAAAATAGAAACCAGACGACAGCAAAACATTATAGCAACACGACAACAACTCAGATGAACATGACTAATTTTTCATGTTGTGCCAGGCTGGGCCATAACGCTGCAGACATGCTTAAACTAAACGCATTTCTACAAGGGTTTGCTCCAGATTATTAGCTTTATATTGACAAAGTAATACTGACACAAAATAATCCCTTCAGCACATAACAGACCGTCGATTGTAAAACCCGTTCAAGGAGTCAGTCTAAGGTCTGGTTCACTGAGGGACAGTATCAGAGCTATGAATTCATACCCTCTCAGTGGAGCGCATGACATTTTGTAGTGTGGCTCACAACACATGGAATAATCGCACTTAAGCTTTGCTAACTTTTTGAGGTGGTTTCAGAGGTTAGCAAACTGCGAAATGAACACGGGAGCGAGAAATGGAAAGAGCTCTGAGGGATTTGCCCGTTCATTATGAGACCGCTAGAATACGCAAGCTCACGCAAGGCAGTTTTTCACCGATGGTAAACTACATTTATCTAATGAGAGAGCAGCTGTCAATCACATTTTCAGGTCAAATTCAACTAGCACAATTTTGCCTTAAATGCAGGCACAAGTTACAAAAATAAGTTGTTCCTTCCAACGATTTTATTATTGAAAAGAGTTTATTGTGCAGTAATGATTGAGCTTTTTTACTGCAACCACATGTTAAAAGGATGGTTGTGTGTAATATAACTTATTATAATTCTTCTTTGCTAAACTGATGTACATAAAATATTAACATTGTAAAAACGTAGACATAAAATATATATATATATATTCTCAGCAGTGACACAAGATCCTTTTGAAGGCAGTTATAACACAATCACATAATAATCACAGCTTTAAAATATATATTCTCCTCAATTAATCACACAGGTTGACCGTACATGAAATAATACGACTAGCGCTTATGACAACATCTGTTACGGTAATGACCAGCATGCAGGTTTAATACTGTAACATTTTCCATTCGTCTCTGACTGGTCTGGCATCTTTGGTGTCAGACAGATTTGCTTCACCATTGTGGAGCTCCACAGCAATTTTGAGAGAAACGTCAGATGAAGGGGAGGCCCATCTTCACTCCTGAAGGAGGAGGAGAAGAAGAGGCAGGGATGGGGGTGTCTGAAGGGTAAAAGAAGTGCAAGAATGGCAGGGGCAGAGGGGGTTTGGCAGGGCGGTGGGGGGGCTGGTTCTCTGCTCAATTGAGGTTTTGTGGGATAATGGAAAAACGTCCCGTGTGAAGCCAATTACTCCAGTCTGAAAGGCGTGTTTGTCAGAAACTACTTGAAGGAAAAGCTGAATACGGGGTGGAAAACAACATGGCAGAGCGACATGATGAAACAGGGACACTTTCACTGCGTTTTCTCTATTCTTTCCTGCATTTATTGAAGAATAATCTTACGAATCTCTATGCATAATACAGAGCATCGCCTCACTGTCATGAACTAAAGTTGTTCAAGAAAAATGTGAACGTTTCTTCATGCTACAAAGTCACCATCACAATGCAAGGGTGTTGTGGGTGGTCGCTAAGGTGCTGTACAGGGGGCTGTTGCTGGGGTATTGTAAGGGTAGCAAGGGTATACTTGGTGATTGCTTAAAAACCAATGTCAAAAAACCCAGTTACATGACTCTAGTATATTCTGATCTCTTTATACTAGACTAGACGAAAATACTTCTAGACTAGACTAGACAATTCTTAAATTCAACAAAAAGGACAGCCTGAGATAACTTTAATACACATAGTATTCAAGATTAGACATTTCAGCTCAAATCGCTAACCTTAGTTAACCCTGGGAAATAGTAATACTGTTGATTAGTGAATAGTTAACCTGCACCTAAGTTATTATGGTTACTCAACTGGAACAAAACAGCATTGGTTACTGAGCCTTTCTGCAAGTAGTCACAGAATACTGCAAGTGCATTTCCTGCATATAGATGCCAATGTGTCTTATGCTGCGGTGTTGCAGAGAGCCGGGTGATGTTATCAGTGCTGGCCAGAGAAAGAGAGAGAGGAAAAGAGAGTGAGAGAGCTCAATCATGAGAGGGAGAGAGAGAGCACGACCACAAGAGAGAGAGAGAGAGAAAGAGAGAGAGACCCTTCACCGAACACATGCTGTTTGTGTCCAGTGTTGTCCACAAGACCTCTGTGCTCCAGTCGATGACATCATCACTGAAGCACACACCCACATAGCTCTAAATTACAGCATGTTTGCATGAACCAGCGTGATTTACCCTCGCATGCACACAGCAGTGACCTCACACAAGAGGCAGACGGCAAAAGTTGAGACATTACACCACAGATTGAGCACTATGGGGCACAACAACCTCAGCGGAATGTTCTGGGTTCGATGTGCGTTATGTTGTATCAACAACATCTGTGGCAGACCAAAGAAAATAATTCTGACTCATCCCTCAAACAAAAAAAACCAAGAGTGTTTACAATAAGAAACTTACTAAGAAATCTATGGGATTTGGATGCACAAGGATATAGATTAAAAGACAGGATGTTTTGAAAGTATAGTCACAAAACATTGTTTTAACAGTGTGGTAGAATCACTTGCTAAACCAGTTTATGTGAAGCTATGCCCAGTCTTTGAAATCAAACCATGCAGATCTGAACTGGGTAGACTGATAACTTTGACAGCATACATCAAGGGCTTACAGAGTAAGACAAAACTGCCAATCACTTTTTACGTGGCACAAACTACACCCACAAAAAAATACCAGAGCTGATTCAACCATTCATCCACCTAGAACAGCGGCCCCAAAATTGAGTTAAACAGTAAAAATTAAGCAGTTAAATATTTTAAAGCTGCAATTCGTAACTTTTTGCCTCTCTACCGCCATCTCTGTCTAACACAAAGTAATAAAGCTAAAGTAATAAATTATTATTATAAACTTGGGTAAAGTGATTGTGTTGAACACAGACCTGTCATATATTTGCTCAATAACTGCTTTTTGTTCATTTATAACCAAAGAAAAATGACAGATTCCTGCTTTAAGCAAGTAACATTTCAATGTTTGTTTTTACAAACTGTGTGATAGACTTCCTGTAGTAATCCACAGCATGTGACTACAGCTGCTACAAACAGTGCTTAACTTGTTACTAAACCCATTATGTTCTAATTAACAAGAACTACTACTAAGTTTACAAAGTCTAGGCAATGAAGCACGTACAGTAACATGGTGCTTTCACATCGCACCCTTTCACTTCTCCTTCAGTCTTTTAAAAGAGGAACTTAATAATCTATATGTGACACAAGTATCTACTTCTCTCTCTACTCTCTCAGATTAGACTGTATACGCCAGAGGAACAAGTCAACCGGAAACCTCAGGAGACACTGCGGGCTGTGACATCATCATCGTAGTTGTCACTTCACAGACAATACAAGCCATTTAACACTGGCTGTCAAAGTCATTTTTAACAAAATGGCTGCATCTATGGTCACCGCCAAACAATTTAAGCAAATTTAGACAAGCACCTAGGCAAATAAGACGCATTGTGGACGGACGAGACAGGCAGGAGTCTCAGTGTTTTATGGCTCCAAGCTCACCAACTGGTCCACATTTGCTCCAAACATCAGCTGTTAAAACACATTAAACAGTGACTGCTGAATAATGACATGACAAGGGCACAGTGTGTGTCTATCTCTGTTTGAAAGCAAGCACACAACTATAGCTTTGTTGATAAAATGCAAAAAAGAAATTAAGCAAAAGTTCCATTTAGCTTAACATCAGTTCTAACGCTAGGCATCTAAAATGACAGGCCCCTCCCCCAGTGACATCACAATGAGGATGGTGGGGGGGATGGGATTTGCAGCCTGGAGAGATTTTCCTTTTCTGCTCCAATAAACACACTCACCCGTCCTGACAGGGCTTGAGGATGCGCATTTCCTCTCGCTAAATTGTCTGTTTAAATCTTTGATATTGTGAGAGGAGGTAGGATGGTGAGTAAGGAGACAAGTTAGTGACGCAACTCATCACCACCAATGTCAAATGAACAAGATAATGCTGGAAGGCATTCAGGGCCAATACACAACTCACAAAGCAATGTATTACATTCCCTACAATGATCCAAACAATACTTGTAATATTTGACTCTAGTAACGCATTGCTAAGTTCCAGTGAGGATGCATGTGTGTCATTCTGTTCAAAAGTTTCTGGTTACGTAAGCTGCTTTCAAAATATTGTGAAGTTAAACTGTATTCGTAACACTAAACAGTTTCTAACAGTTCTTACACAAAAGCTCTTAAAAGATTATCTGAGTAAGCCAAGAAGTGATTGACCGATTAATATATAATAACACAATACAATCATCTGAACAGTCAGTTAGCTGCAGGTCTGCATTTTTAACATTTATTCGCATCGCTCTAGGCCATAAATTTCTACACATCCCATAGGCCTCATCATAAGTGCATGACTGTACAAACAACAACAGTGTAAATGAATTCCTACGGCAGTCAACAACGTACCGCAGATGCTTAGGTTATATTTAACCATAAACATTCTTTTAATGTTCTCAGGGTGTTTTGCTGACCACCGTTTTCAAAAGATGAAACAGCAGATCTATTTTATTTTAGCGCACCACAGCCATGCTAATCTCACAGCCGACTGTTATCCCATCAGCAAACAGTATACAGGTTAATCTCATGCTAGCATGCCTGCTTTTCCACGCTGTCCCAGAAACTTGATTTTAGCATCCATGCAGCGTGAGGGAAAATGGACATGGTTAATAAATCATATCCAGTCCATTTCTGCAGTTTCCTCTCTTGAACTGCACAGTATCAGACAGAGTTTAATGTAGCAGAGAAAAAACAGCACAGCAGTCTGGTCTTCTCCTGGCACGGACCCCCAGGAACTGCATAAGCCAAAATTTTGAAGAGACAAAGAATATATACTATAGTCTGATGTCTTTAAAAATAAAGAATATTAGATTTTCTCTCAGTTTGGCAAAGATTGCATCTGTATACATGCAGCAAATGTTTATTAATGCAACCATAACATGTAAGAAAGTAATTTTGCATTTTTGCTGGTGTCAGCCGTTTTGGCATCAGTGTTTGTGGGCATTAACTTCTGCTTCACAGCATCTTGGTAAAATGCCCCTCCCCCTTCCTCTCCAACAGCCAGGGGGCAATTTGCCACAACTTCACGTTTCCCGCTCTTGCCCTGATGTATAGGAGAATCTATGTTCAAACAAACCCTGTGAATCAACTCTCAAACCTTGCCTGGCCTTTGCTGTACAGTCAGTCAGTCTTACAGCTCTGTGGGAACATGCAAGTTAAAGCTGACAATTATTGCATACAGCTATTGTGTACAGTTAAAATTGTGAAATAGGAACTAGACAGTGTGTTAAAAATAAAGTATGTATTGTGTGAACTACAGACTTTAGTGTACTAGAAACAGCAATAGTAAAGAAAGCAGTGTTTTGCTAATCACAACATTCACCCAATAGTGCAAAAAAATCTATAAGTTATTGCCCAATTTCACTTAATTTTCATGCATTAAAGACACAGCAGTTCACGCCGCCACATTAGCGCTACTTTAACGTTTGGCGCACACAAACTTTCACACTCCCGCCCAATACCGATGTGCAAACACTTCAATGCCGCCCAGTGTCAGAAAGTTCTTTCATAAATTCTGTGCTTTATGGGTCTACCAGAACTTTGCAGCGAATGAAGTCGCTCTCTGTATGTTCTGCAGCTCAAATTTATGTAGTCATACAGCTAGAAAATGATCATTAACCGATGACAACCAGTCCTGGTTTTAACGGAAAACAACTCACTCAAATTTCATGGGTGTTGTCTGTATTGGGTGTTGAAAATTCCTATCCAAATTTAAGAAAGAACTTGCCTGTACTTAGAAATAATTACTTTGATGGTGTGAAATATGGTTGTTGTCAGTTGACTAATGCAATATATGTTACTCCCAGAGGGACTGGTGTACTTATTTTGTAACACAAGAACACTCATGAGTATCTTCCAGTTATACAGTAAACTTTCAGTTTATTTTAAAGACCAGTTCATGCTTTTTTCTGAGAGATAAACCTGTACAACACATCTGCACTGCAAACTATATTTTGGGTTAGCAAAATACTGAGTATATCTAAGAACTCAGTTAGCTATCAACTTTGTCTCAGAAGTTACTTCTACAATCTCTAAAGAATAAGACTTAAAATAGCTACTTGAAACACAGCAATGATTGCAAAATTGTAATTTCTTTCAATACCATTTCCATTACCATCACAAATCTGTGGGGAAAACTATCTTGTAGGTTAGTAAGACTCAACCAATGTTATCAGTTCAGGGCGGGATTACCTGTTTGTCCGACCAATCCCAGACAGGGGGAGTATTTCAGGCATCCATGCATAAAGGAAAACCATTTCTCTAATCAAACCAGAGTATAACAGAAGCTACGTCAGCCTCTAACACCCCAAACAAAATGACAATGAGCATTTTGACAAGACAAATGACTCCCTTGCGTCTAAGTTGATATGCTCATGTATTTACATTAGTCATCTTGCAGTTACTAGGTGTGTTGTTGAGATTTTCAGCTGTTTTACCCAAGGTAAAGGTGAGTATAGGTGTGGCCCTCTGGTGTAGTCAATAGCACATTTGTCTGGAGGTAAAGGGGGGCAGGGCAGGGCGAGAGGGAGGAGGCCGGGGGTGTCAGACATTGTTTTGCCTCAGCAGGGGTTAATGATTCTAACTGACACAGTTTTGGTGCAGAATGGGCTCTGTTGAGGAGGAGTGGCTGTTGTGTGCATGCCAAAGTGGCAGCAGGGTGTGAGGCCGGCCCACCCCGACTCTTCATTTACACCCCAGTGAGAGCGTCTGTCAGCCACTATGGCCACTATCACCAGCGCAGAGCAATATCAGATGTTAGCATTTAGCTTTGTTGTTGCTGCATAGCCAGTGTGTGTTGGGGCGGTACTGGTATTCAGAAAGCATTACTCGTGCAAGATAAACCCACTGCTTAACAAATCCTGGAATTACAGAAAACACTGGGTGTGTGTTAGACAAGCACAGCCCTTGTGCTGATACTATGAGCTAAAGCTAAACTGATCTGACCGGTTTTGAATTGATAAAAATAATGGCTTCAAAATAATCACAGATTCGGCAAGCCAATAAACACACCCTGTATGCTAGCGGATTTATCCACAACACAGCTAGATATAATGTGTCTTACATTAACATCCAACAGCAGAATTAACTACAGCCAACCTAGACAGAGAGAGAGAGAGAGAGAAAGAGAGAGAGAGAGAGAGAGAGAGAGAGAGAGAGAGAGAGAGAGAGACTTGACTGTTAAACTGGTCCTCTATCACAGTGAACAGGAAACATGTTTCTCTGAGAACCACTTCAAGCATGAAAAAGAGAAACAGCATTTTTTATTCTGCTAGGCACAATTACCAATTTACAGTCATAGTTAATACATGTCAGGTTACTTCCAAAATTAGCTATAAACAAACTGTTGCTTCGCTGAAAACAACTTCTAGGTAAATGTGCTCACACTTGATCCGTTCCTGAAATGTGGTTTCTCACAGGACATTCTGATAGGTCTTGGATGTCATTTTGCAATTCAAGAGTGAATGCAAATGAGGTCTAAACAAAAAATGGTTCTGAACTGGATTGAACTCAGTATTAGCACATAGCTGCTCCAAGGACAATGTGCAGTTTAGCTTCATACAATGTATCTCGAAACATCACCTGCAGTGATAACATAAGAGGTCCAAACCATGTCCACATCATTGATCTCAAAGCAAAACATGGATGGAGAAAACTGAACAGGGTTTGAGCCACTAAAACTGGATGGACATGAAGAAAAAAAACCACATTTTACCTCAAACATACCTACAAATTTTCTCAATAACTGAAACCACATCCTTCATCACTAAAATGCCCAGACAGTGCGCTAGACAACCAGTCCGTAAGACCTGAACGACCCGTTCTGCCATCACATACTTTAGCCTTTGAAACCAGACGGTATGTGAGCATTGAACACACAGTTGCTATTGACGTATATATTGAACTTTCCCAAGGCTTGGTTTCCACCAATCACTTGTTTGGAAAAAGTCCGAACACAATCGATAACAAATGACAGCATGATGAAGTGGGACAAGACTTCCTGGTCAACATTTGAGAAACATGTCTGGTTGCTCTGCAATGCTATGATGTCATGCGTTTACAATAGTGAGATAATTTCAAAATACTCCATTACTATAAAATAAACTCTATATATTTAGGTTGTTACAACTTTTGCTATTAGACTCTTCATCTGTGCCGATGAAATCAATCTTAAGGACTTATACATTGGTAATACTTAGTCTGTTTTTCACTTGTTATTGCCTTTTGCCTGCTAATATTCAGAAAGGACAATCTGGCTCATATTTGGGATAAGAATTACATAACATGCTGTGAGCAATAGTGTGGCAGTCATTCACAAAGCAAACCCAAATAAACACAGAATGTGATTGGCAGATGAAGCATTCAAGATGGCAGCCCAACAACAACACGGGACAACAAACCAACAACTCAACAATTAACAAGTTATGGTAACTTACAACTAAGAACAGACCAGATGTTTAACGTCCAAAGGTTTTGTAGTGAAAAAACTGACATCAACAGAATAAAACATAAATCTACGTAAATTACTGAGCCAATGGAAATACATTTTAAACTAAACTATAACTATCCACACACACACACACACACACGATAAAGCCATTAATAACACCAATATCAATAAAAGTCTTAATTTATGGAGTTCAGATCTTTTGAGATCCATACATTAATACTGCATGTAAGCTGAGATAGGATCTCCACTTTAGGCCAGTTTATGGCAGGATTATACCAAAAGCATGTTTGTATACACAGTGCATGTCTCATACAGTACCTGTCAGTGAGTGTGGGCCGTGTGTCGCTCATTGGGCTTCCGTTTTTAGCTTTAATTCGTCCTATATCCAATATTCATTTTCATAGTCTTGATAAGAAGCATCAGTTTCTAAGACTGCATCCGTCTTCACTGGCGTGGATCAGGAGAATTACTAATAAACAAAAGACAAGATGATGTATTGCCATGTACATTATATTTGGTATCATACATAGAGTATCAAGGGTCCCAAACGTAAATTTCCTCAACAATAATCATATTTTCCAGATTCTTTCCAGATTTCCAAATGTCCCCATAACATCATATTAAATGAACCTGAAGAAAATTGGTTTCTCACAGCAGTTTACTAATAAAACCTACTAATACAAACAACACAAAATACATGCCAAATACACGCCTGCCAAAATAAAACATAACACACTACACATGCCAATACAATAAACTTAAGTGACTATCTTGAAAGGTTAAACGGGACACCTGGTTAGTAGTTACGCATGTAGAGATCAGGTCAACAGTTTAACCAAATAAGTCTTTATTTTTGTTATTGCATAGGCGAAAACTTACCGTAACATGTAGCAAAAGCTCACAGACGAATCCGGCGTCTTACAAGTGAAGTTTGACGATTTAAACAGTTTTACTTCCCCAATGCGAAAGGCGTGTGTGTTTATATCCGCGGCCGACACAGCAGCAGTCGCACCGCAGTCCCGACTGCGGGCAAGGCCTTGCTATGCTAACGCTAACGGCAGCAGATCGTCCACTTAACAGATGACACGGGATCTTTTCCCATTAACAGTAAACAAGCCTGTGAACCGACAGCAGTCCCGCATGCATCCAGGCATTGGAAACGTGGACGCGCTCATACGTGTGTCAGTTTCCATGCAGCAGCGACCAATTCACTTTATCGCCTAAATAAACCAAAAACTTAATAAAGTTCGCATGGGTCTTCCAGCGGCTTTAAGATGGGATAAAACCAAGAAATCCTATGAAAGCGAAAATAAAAGCAGGAGGATAAAACTATTCCGGAGGTTGTATGTTTCGGTCCATCAGACTGGAGAAAGTTGAGATGCGCCGGACTGCTGCCGCGTCTCCAGCAGGGCTGTGTCTTAAAACCTCACGGCTGTCTAGATAGACAGCATCTCCGATTCAATAGTAAACTTGCATACTGACACGGCTCAGCTGAACAAAAACGCGGCTATACATGTTGCATGAGACTATTGTGTCCACAAATGCTGCCTAAGAAGTCTTTGAAATGAGTTATTGGTTTAGTTTACTTAGAAAGGTTGAAAGTTGGTTACTTGCAAAGACTCACTTAAAAGGACGACATGCATAGGAAATAACAAACCATCAACGAGTAATAAAGTGTTTTGGTTGGTTTAATAATTGCATATATTTTGAATAGCTTGACATGTACGAGTTTTGTTATATTAGACATACGACTGTATTAAATATCTTGTAAGGTTAGTGATTTCTTTAGGGTTAAATTCAATAACAAAAGCCCATGCCACTAGTTCAACTATTATGTTAGTTTGCCACATCGTGGACGTTTAAGAAACTGCAACTCGTTTATGCCCCAAACTTACATAGTTGTGTGTACTGCCTCTGTTCTTGTTGTTTAGGTTTATAATTTTAATCCATTGAAATTACCCCTTATTCTGACTCTCTACATCAATATCACACGTGACATGGAAAGAGACTAAACCCTTAACACACAAATAATGTCTATTTAGTAATTATTAAAATGTTTATTGGTTTTATCAACTGGTGTGGTCAATTCAACTGGTGTGTCAACTGGTGTGGTCAATTCAACTGGTGTGGTCAAATACCATGACAGACGAATAAGGATATCACTTAACAACTTAAAAATGAGTTTATTTCAAACATTTCATTCTGAGTTTTCCATTTTATTCAAGACATTTAATTTTGCACAAATCATTCTGTAATCTGCCATAAACGGTCAGTGTAAAAATGTATAATATTTCTCATTTATACCAAACGTTTAATGATGAAGAATGTAAGAGAACAACTAATCTTGCAATTCATGAGATAAATTATTAGAAAAATACATTTCCAGAACTGGGAAGTTAAAAACTTAATTCCTTATGAATACAAATATATCACATAAGATCTGAGTGCAAGAGTTTGTAATTCTTGAGATAATCATAATGGCAAATAATACAGTATCTAAATGAAAACAAAGTAAAGGCTCTGGTACAGCAGGGATGTTTCTCATGTGTGTATTGGATGTGTGTGAACTTTATTTTTATTATTTTCATTACAAAATATGTAAACATTGATTAGCCCCAAATCTGTATTAGCTGGTACTATTCAAACTCTTTCCCCAGCGTTAGAAACCATGATCAGATGGTTATATTAGATAAATCCTTCAGTCCTTTTTCACATCTTGCCCGTTGACGTCCACCAACCTGTGACGGTTCGCCCAGCGCCGGTATTTGCGGTACGAGAAACGGGCAATATCGGCCATAAAGACCCATGACAGCGCGTACATGGCCAGGCCCCCACATTTAATGATGAGCTTGGGTCTCGGAGACATGAGCTCACAGTATAACATCGTGCCACCAACAAAAATCCGCATAAACACGAACAGCAGCACGAACAAAACGTCCACAAGGTCTCCGAGGAAACTATCATAGCGACCGGAATGTTTGAGGAACCAGCGAGTCTGGAGGAGGGGGTTCGTGATCTCGCTGCCGAACAGCACGGCGCAGCCCTCGATACCCGACTCGCCCAGCCACAGGGTCAGCAGAATACCCATGATGCTCATGGTGTGGTGAACCAGCATCACCAGCCCCTCGGTGCGAAAGTACACGCACCACGCCATGTCAAAGATGAAGTAGCCCAGGCTGACCACCATAGCAATGATCTGCATGGGGGTGTTTCTTGTACCTGCAAAAACGACCATACATTAACAATTACCGTAACATTGGTCAATTGGTACAAAATATATTAACGTGACAAGAAAATAACATTAAAATGGTAACAAGAACACACAACACGTTATTAACAGTACATAATAACATTTGAAATATCTTGCCTGGGTAGCTGAAAGGCCAGGGTCCATCTATGTATCCAATGTACGCAGTTATACAGACAGCAAGAACGCCGTGGAACAGTGTAACCAGCCGACAGTTCCATTCACAGCTGCAAGAACCGTTCATGTAACACAACAACGCGTACAGAGCAACCCATCCAGCCAAACACGCTCCGACTCCCAGCACCAGCAGAGACATCTTCAGTCTGTGAACCTAATAAACTACAAGCAGATGTCAAATGAACAATAAATAACCATGTTAGTACTAAAGCTGTCATAAGAGAGTAACTGTTCCTATGAGCAAAATCGGTTCTCTTGGATTATGCTGTAGAACAATCACCAAAATCCCACAAGTGTCTAAAGGAAAATTTCGCATTACCAGTTGAGAAATACAAGAGTCTGGCTTAGCCCAGGGTGTGTCAAAACTAGACCAAAAGTTACTGTGGCAACCTTATCCACAACTTTTATCCTAAATGCCAAAAATGTTATCGGCCCAGGAACTCTAGGCACAAAACACTTGAACCATCTGTCAATATTAACAGGTCCAATATTAGGCCGTTCAAATGACAGGATGCTGGTCTTATCATGATCACACATGCGCCACTGAATAACAGGTGCCTTTTCTCATGTGCATAAATTGTTAAATGAAGTAACATTATTAATGCAAAATTAGATATTATTTTATAGTACATTAGTACAATATACCAAACAGATAGGCTACTAAAGTGAAGACTTGTGTTAATCCTCTGACCTGTAGATTAGATAAGGTTTAATGCCACCTTTCAATGAATTAAGACCAGCAGGCCAAATGTGCATTAAATCTCGTCTATGTTCCGGTGAAACATTTATTTGTTTACCTGTTAAATGTTCTTCATCTTTACATGTTTTTTTCATCTTTACATCAATAGGCCGGACAGTTACGCAGTCCTCATAGATGCGCTGGTCTTCCGTGACTCCCGGAGAGTCGCGTAACCGACCGCACGCCTTCAGGGATCTCTGTGTTCAGCCCCGGCATCGTCTGGGAGACAACCAAATCATCGCCAAAACAAAAGCCACATTTCATCCTCAATCTCCTAGCTGGTTCACAACACCGAGGATGACAACAAAGAGGAAGACAGATACTTCATAGCAGGGCGACCTCTGCCGGTACGGACCGCAGTACACGGCAGAACGGTGCCGTAGTTACTGGGAACACCAGTCCAGCTTAGTACTACACAATCATACCAAATGGATATAAATGCTTATAAAAGTACAGGAAGGATGTTTTTTTAAGAAATATGTTTATGATAGTGGTGGACATTGAAGTGGTGAAGTGATCACACAAGTTTAGCCGAAACGAATTGAATTTTAACCAAGACTTTAAAAAGTTTCGCACAAAAGGCATGTGGCAGTTTTTTATAGTAAAAAACAGGTTATTACACGCTGCTAAAGGAGCTTTTATTTAAAATGTCTTCATATTATTACGCTCATATTCATTTTCATAGGAAAATAGTTTTCAACTCTTATTCACAACAGCTTTGAACCAGTAAGAACCAGTAAACACTGAATCATGGAGGCACTTATATTCCAGACAAAGGCTGTTGGTTGGGGTGGTTTCGGTTCATTGCGAGGTTAGGGGAGGTATAATCTCAAACAACATATTTAACCAAAAACAAACACAATCTCATCCAAAACAAAAATTAAATAAAACAGCATAAACATCTTAGTACCAAAATGTTAGAAGTAAACATTCTCACAGTAAGAGAAAACAGTCGTGTGTACAAGATAAATGTAATAAATTGTGGGAAAATAATACAGTTTTATTATTGATGGTAGGGCTCAGTCTGTGGTTTTGGTCCTGTATAAGTTAGCTGAGAAATCTTCTGAAGACATTGAGGACCACCCAAAACAGGATATGTATGTAGATTTGAGATAGTTTCACAGCTGATGATCTGAGGTCAAACTCATAGGACAAGCCTGAGTAACAGTATTGCTGCATAACCGGTAGATGGCAGTGTTGGGTAAACAGTAGTGACAATCTAATAAGTTTGCCAACAGGTGACTATTGCCTGTCATCCTCCTGTAACTCGTCTTTCCTTCCTGTTTTGTCATAACATGACCCTGTTACTTTGATTCCTTTCTGTTACCTTTGCAGAGTTGAATATTCCCGTCTGTTGTGAGTGTACCGCTACTTCTCAACACACAGAATGACTTTAACAGCAACATATAACTTTAACATCCATCTATATGCAAATGAACGCTTCACCAACACAAATTAAGTCATGAAAAATCCCAAAGTGTTGTCAGCATTAAGACTCGAGGTGAGAGAATTCACATGATTCAATTGAACTGAATCAACATGAATCAAATGTAGACAGAATAGTGTTTTCGTCAGTACCGGCATGAATCAAAGCATGTGTACGTCCGTGAACTCAGCGCCTTGACAAGTAACCTATTCAAAACATCGGCATACAAGAAAACACTAACCTTAAAATACTAAAAAATAAAGGCATTTTCTTTGAACATGTGCACTGTGCTTAAGAGTCTTCAATCGCTTCCCACTGCAAAATAAATAATACCAGTTTCTGGAGATAAAAATCAATTGGCAACCTGATGTGATGAGCTGAAGTTAAAGATTACATTTACTGCATTTAACAAATCAATGCTTCTATAGACAGCCATTCAACAGTGCTGGAGAGCTTTAAATACTACTGACCAACTTTCAGGCGGAGCTAGCCATCGGACCAATAACTGGACCAACAGCTCCAGTCTTCAGACCAAAGACATGGTCTGAAGACTCAAAACTAGAGCACTGTGGAGCTCAAATGGTGTCCAGCTTTAGTCACGGATCTGTCCACACTCGTCCATTTGGAAGAACCACAGATTTTAATTGTGGTTTTAAGGTTCAAGAGTCTGAAGGCATGTAGGTGAATGAAACCTGCAGTAAAACTCATAGTAACGTTTTTCTGGAAGCACAGAACCAGTTGCATTCCTCTAGGTTTCCTCCTCCCATAGGCACAGCTGTTTGTGGGGTACATAGTACGTAAACTGGTAGCCCTTGCTGCAGCTTTTGATGCCACATTTATAGGGGACGCCCCTGCTGGAGACGTCCCTGTTTCTACAGTATTTCAGCAGGCAGGGGTACCACTCCAGTCTGAGGTTGTAGCTACAGGAACAAGGCTGCCACAGGTCCCTTATTGCCCCACAGCTCTGCAGGCCTGGTACCTCCACTGCTTGGGGCTCAAACATGGAGCTCTCGACACCTGCAAGGATGAAATTGGAGAAATGATTTGCTGTTGACAATCATTAGGGTAGTTCTTGTAGGAGTTACAAATTCAGAAGTTACACAATTGAAACAGTAATGCAACACGTATCCATGTATTGGATTACAGAACATTAATTCCTACCATTGGAACAAACGTTTGGGAGTTATTCCAAGGAAAATTCCAAGAATGAATATTACAGGAATTTAAGAGGTTAAATAAATATGACTTGTCTTAATTTGTGTTATAATTCCCAAAAATACTTGGAATTTTGCAACTCTAGATGGAACAGATATTTCCTTCCAAATTGGATGTGGACCATGACTGAATAAGGTTCATTAAAATCCGACAATTACAGAGGCGATTCGCTCAAATATATACTTAAAATGTGAAGTACGCTATGTCAGCGATTATATATTTAAGCATGCTGGGTTGGGTAGGATGTAATTAAGGGATGCAGGAAGCATGCTTGCCTCTGTCCAGCCAGTGTTTGACGTCAACCTCACGCGTGTACACGGCCTCCCGGGCGACGCTGCACATGTTGTGGATGTGGGCGCTCAGCTGCCACGTCCTTGTCAAGTTGACCGCTATGTTCATGCTTAGCATCTCAGTGTTCCTCTTCTCCTCTGCCATGCGGACGGCTTGGGGATTTTTCTGCCAAGTTAGAAAAAAAGTTAGTTAGTGTAGTTCCTGAATTCTTCTGGTCTTACATTTCACTGACGTTCAAACATCTCCTGGAGCTCATCAAAAGAGATTTTACAGCCTCGTTCCTCAGAAATATTCTGTTTAAAACATCTCCCACACCCCCCACCCCCTGCAAAGGACTTATTCAGAAAAACAATTAACCTGTGATCTCAACTTCCCACGTAATTCTCATCACATCTGAGCTTCACATCCTGCTTTTGCTCCCTCTCAACCCTAATGACTTCTCCCTGCCCTGCCAAAAGCCACTGAGGGGAAGTGAGTGTGGTGAACTGACCTGCCGAAGTCTGGCCATGGACTCGCTGGGGATGATCTCATTGTGGTTGAGGCGTGTGATGAAACAGAGCGCCTGGTACTGGCTCTGCCCTCTCTCAAGTTCTCCGAGGATCAGCGCCCGAAAGATCTTCACATCCTGTGAGAGGAGACATGTGGTCAACACTCAATTAAAGACGTGAATTAAACTGTGAGAACCATCTTGCACAAACTTTACTTTTGTATACAACTTTAAGACTTGAGACTTTAATCTTTAAGACTTCAAATATGTCTGCATTGTATTTTTCATGACACCTGAATAATGCCTTTTAGCATCTCAAATTCACTGACCTTCAAGATTACAGTAAGATCCTAATGAGAAAGGTTTCATGGCATTCATGCCCAGAACAACACAGAGACACTGTATATTTCAGCACATCATTGAGTTGCCATTAGCAATCAGACCAGAACTCTGGCAGGGGCCCTGTGTCTATAAAGACTTCCATGTAAAGGCATTATGGGAAACCCCAGAGAGGAGAGCAAGGCCACAGACCTGTCTACCCATTCATCAGCTTCTCCTTGTTCTGGCATCCCAATGGCTCTGCCAACCAAACACACACACACACTCTTCCAACTCCCTCCTCTGTTTTTCACAGGGAAGTCTCGAGAACAGAACCGACAGGAGAGTGTAAGCTTTCATGGTTTCACTTGCACAGTAGGAGGTTTTCCCCGACAATGAAAATAAATAGGCCCTAGCTGTCTCTGTTTGTTCTGGAGTCCTCATCCAATTCTGTCTAGAACCTTCCATCTGGTTTCAAGACTTGGTCAACTCTCTGACTCCAATGGAGCTGGAGTCTCACTGATCCCAGACAGTCAGCCAAGAATCATTAACCTCTGATATTTTATCTTATTTGAATAAGAAGTATGGAGAAAAACATCTACTCAGCTCGACTCTGACTCTGGAGTCCTCTGAGACGGATATTGTACCTCATTTATTTTATTTATCTTTATTGAATACCATAAGTAAAGGTAATTTTCTCAACCTTTCAGCTAACGTTCTCTCTCCTTGCTGGAATCCATCATGTATCACTTACAACCACTCCTAGCCTAAAAAGTAATTACTAGGCCCACACAAAAATGTGGACTCCAAGCTTTAGCAGAAAACCACAGATTTCCAATTAAATGTCCATCATTTACTAAACATCTCCAAGTCCTTCACCGCCAAGGGTATGTTTATGAAACCTTTTGATAGCTGGGTCACTTTTATATTAAATATTAATAAATATTTATTTATAATATCATCAGTAATATACCAACATAATTTAACAAAAGTTGACTTGAAGGCCACTTCACAAGGTCTTACTTCAGTTGGTTAAGGAGATGCAAAGCGTGAAGGTGATGAAAACAGGACAAAACTCTGTTGTCCTTGTATTACAGCTATCTAGCCACACAGATAGATGGAAAAGCTCAACATTAAACCCTAATTCTGAACGTTTTGAAGTTCTCTGAGGATTGAACAGCAGCAACATTAGAAGGTGTGAATAAACCAGTGCAGGAGGCTGACCTGATGAAATTACCACATGGGTGAGGGAACGATCAACAAACACAAGAGGGGGGGGAGTGAGCAGGCAGATGTTATTTTAAGCTCTGGCACTATAAGGACCTCCCAGTCAACAGACAGGCAGCTTGCTTTAAGAAACAGGGAGAGAAGGGGGCGTCGGTGGGGAGAACTGCTCTAGGCACTTGCTTTAATTACAGGAAAGTGTTGGCGTCAATCCTTCCAAACACCTTGCTGACAGCAACGAGAAACCCAAGAGCGAGGCAAATAAATGCTGGGCTACCATTTTCCCTCAGTAAACAGACATAGCACAGGTAAAACATTCACACCTGCTGATGTCACAAGCTTAGAGCCAATATCAGTAGTTCAACCGTTGATTTCTCTTAACGTTCTCGTTGCTTAGCAATTTCCTCTTCGCTTATCTGGTGTGTATCTTTTTTCACTTTCACAATCCCGAGCGCCTCCGGGGTCCTGTTACAATTCTCTGGCTGACCCCCTCCGTGTAGGAACATGTCTAAGCCAGGTTAGCAGGTAAACTATTCAGCCAGGTGGATCCTCGGGTCACCTCTCTGAATCTTTCTTCTTACGAGAATGGTAAATACAGGACGCATACTCACCTAAAGAGTCAACTGCTCAAAAAAGGAACAATTAGAGTCAAAACATTATTATAATAAAACATTATTTTGACTGTCCTGAGAAATGTAAGCAAAGCAAACATTAGCTTCTGTTCCAGGTCTGGCTACCAACAGCAGGATTAAGGCATGTTTGTTTGGAGCAACAATATCTCATTGGCTTCAACAATCAGTGTCGCTATCACAAAGCCTGGCACTACCATCACTGTAACCTTCACTGGTTACACCATAAAAATCTCCCATCATGCTTTGCATGTGGATTTATTGTCAAGAACAAAAAAGCCCTAGATAAAAGATCTATCAGTGGCTGCAACTCCACTTTCCTTTCAGGTAAGATGAAGGCTGATACTGAAAGCAGTGACAGGTGGAGAACTGTGTACATTTCCTGTTAGCTTGGGGAACTTTTATAAATGGCCATAGATATCACTGATATAGCCTGAGCTAAGTGGACACAGTATCAAAGACTCTATACATGCAACACATTGTACATTTGAATTCTGATTTTAATCTGAACACACACCCAGCTAACAATTCAGGTTGTAAGAACATTATACAACAAAAAAGGTGATATTTCTAGCTCTGAAATCTGATGAGTCACTTTTATTACTGTTGTACGAAACAAGCAAATATACAACCACAATTAAACATGAACCAACCCTTAACTGTTGTAAAATCATTTTAAGGTTTTGTGCTTGTATACAGTAGGAGCTTGGCTCTATATTTGTGCAGCTGTTGTTTAAATATATTCCAGGGACACAAACTCCTTGACAAGGAGTTGATTCTCCAGGAATCCCGGAAACTGTCTTCCTTTTACACTAGGAACTGAACTCCTTTAAGACAAGTCACTAGATTAAAATAATGCTCTGAGTTTGCGTAAACACACAGGCTGAGTCAGAATGCGGGCATGCAGGCTTCCCGATTTCTCTTGTGAAACACGTACCACAAAGAAACCTGGAACTGGCAAGACATCAGAGATCAGTCATCTTTAAAGTATTAATATAACCAAACACCCAGAGCAGTTAAAGGGAACTGGGTGAAAGATTCACCAGCTAAACAAACAAATAAGCCATGACCGGGGCATAAGAACCAAGCTTGCTTACAGTAAAAATAGTTCTTTAAATGAAACGTGCTAAAGTATATTATTACACGATTAGCATTATCAATACACTAATTCAGTTTAATTGGACCAAAGCTCCCTCTGTGACACCACAGATGATTTAATTGGTTGTCTATAAGGGCCAATCAAAAGGCACAGTTGCATGAGAGCGCTTAACCTTTAGCGCTAATGAACAGCAACCAGAGAAGAAGAAAAGACAGAGGCTACAGAGAAAACAATGGGAGCGCGAGACCCTTCACACCTGCCTCAACAGTGGGCAACATGTTAAACCGCAAATAAACACCCATTTTCTAAATAAAACAAATGTAGTGGTTACCAGGCAATTGTGTTTTGGTCTTAAAGTTTGGTCTTAAAGACATCCGATTGTGGACACCAGAACTGATAACATAGAGTCAATGTACTCTTCACAAGATCTGTTCATTCCTTCCACAACGATCTTAAAACGTCCAAAACAAGTTGATTCAAAAGCTCATTTCATCAATAATAAATCAAAATCTTTCAGCTGAAGAACTGTACAGTTGTGTCATTATTTCAACACTTCTTATCAAGCCAAGATGTTGCGTAAAGCCCAGACAGAGACATCGAAGCGTGAGAAGACCCTTGTAGATCAGGGGTGATTCATAATTTCCTGTTAACTTAAGGGGGAACTTATTTACATGAAAATATGCCTCACCATCAAAAGCTAACAAAAATAAAGTAACACTACATTGTACAATATATTTAACAGGAATTGGACCCCGGGAGAGCTAATGTAACCCAAGGCTCATTTTTCATAAAGCAATGAATCAAACAGATCAGAGGTTATTTATTCTCTTGTGACTGTTAAGACATGTTATTTTAACACTGCTGTATATGTATATATTCATCTGCTATTTTAACCTATACTATTTTAACACTGCTGTATATGTTATATATTCATCTGCTATTTTAACCTATACGCACCATTTATTTCACTGTAAATATTAAGTGATGTGGTTGATTGTGTACAATGTAAGACATACAACTGATTGAAAAAGGACACTTTTTTAACTCAGCAGTGTTAAGAGTAAAAATATGTATGAGTTAAACAAAACATCAACTGGTAGTCAAAGGGTGGGCAGATACCTCCTAACTACCTGACAAAATAAGTGAAGAAACAAACTAAAAATGGATTAATTTTTATCTCCACAAATTCGTCATGATCTGTGCCTTTAGCATAAATGTGCAGGTTGTTTTTTTCATAACAGCCCCCCTCATGTTCTGTTGTTCAGACAAACAGATTTGGCCTCAGATTTACACCATTGGTTGAATCAACATTGCTAAGCTAAGCCGCTCACAGCAAGAGATCGATGTTTAGAAAGACCCACTAAGTCACACTGTTTATACACTGTACAGAATCAACAAATAACTTTCCTATCGTTTTCTCTGCATGTTAAACCTGTGTGTTCTCAATGGGTGTGACCATTCAGTCTGAATTTTAAGGTCTATTGTATCACGCTGATGCGTAAAAGCGTTTGTACAAGCATGTGTGCCATAGAGTTAAGGTCACATCTATCTCACAGAACATTTCTCAAACAGGTCGGACCGCTGGGATAAGGTGGGCTGGTTCACACACCTGGACGCAATCCAAGCACACAACACACTGTCTGTGAGGACACAAAATGACAAACAACATCATTTTGAAAGACTAACATGCCTCACAGTGAGTTTCCTAATTCACTATGACCAGCTAATTCAAACGTATGTTGTGATAACATTTCAAAGTTAAGAAGAGGGCTGGCTTGCTTCCAAGCAGGTCACGGATACCCCAATGGGGAGAGGAGAATAAGACCCCAATGCTTTGCTCGTCAGTTGGCAGCGGGTGCGAGCGGAGATGAATTCATCTTCTCTGCTGTGTATGTTGCCCATGGGCAGAGGAAGAACGCTGAGAAACACAATACAACAAGAAAGTCATCGGTACGGTTTATGACAAGAGCTTGCGCTCCAGATGAAAGATGCAATACGTCTTCTTACCCTCAAACAGCTGCCGCTTTTTTGATGTGTTGGCATTATTCTGCACACCAGAAACTGAGCTGAGGCTGACAGACTCTTCCCAGAACCTTATATAATTCACACAGCCTATTCAGCTATGCCGTAAACCTCTGTAAACACTGTATTTTCCCAAGACATTTGAAGGCTTGTATTTCGGATATTTCTGGTTTGTTCATTACAGAAAAGCCACAGGCATGACGGTATACACAAGCAGGATGTAATACAGTCTCAATATGACCTAGAGTCTAGCTTTAAATTAGCACAGTGATTTTAATCGCATTGTGATGATGTGACTCTGTTAAAAAAACAAATAAGTATGTCAATAAACTTTCAATAAGTATGTGACAACCACTTTCTGATTACTGCAACTGGGCAAAGTTCTGTCCTCTGCAACAATACTGTCATATTTACTCACTGTTCTGTGGTTTAAACATGTGACTTATGTCTGGAGATGAGAAACTACGCAATTAGAATAATAGCTAGCAATAAACCTTGGCTGATCTGTAAACTCTGCCAAGGTCTGCATTTGCAAAAGAAAAATCAAGAAAATCTGGCTCAAATGAACTGAAATTAAGAATTTTCTTGTGGCTTTTTCTCAGATAAAGGAAAAGATAGATTGCGACCTGTGCTGTGCATAATACAAATAGCCAAAAAAAGAACCGTAAAAAACTGGAAAGGAACCTAGCTGGATAATTTAACATCTGGTTAGTTTGGTGCCAGCATGAGGATACTTCATTCACCAATATCCCTAAGATATGAATGAGCATTTGTCTGCAGTAAATCCAGGAAGGCAGCTGGAAGTCATCGTTAACTTTCCATAAATCCCTGATACGGGAAAAACTTCGATGGGAAACACATGTGAGAGGAATGGGGACAGGGCTGCCAGTGGAACTGATAAAAAGTGGAAAGGAAAAGTTCAAGCCTTCCTAAACGTGATTCAAACCCTCACACTGACCACGTCTCTGCTGGATGTATCTGACGGAGCTGAGCTCTGCTGACGTGACTGAACTGAGACTGATGTGAGGGGCAGTAACAGTCGCCCACCTAATAGTATCTGTCTGAGAATGACCCTTCGGTTTACACAGCAGTATTAATGAGAAAACTTTACCACTTCTCAAACTAAAAACACCACATAAAAACAATTTAATCTTAATCCCTTAATGTACTATAACTTGGGCTGGACACAAGCCTCTGGCAACTTAAGAGTTTTAAAATAACCTAAAACAAACTATAAAGTTTTGAACTGCATGAAAAGGAAACTTACTTTGCGCAAAACACATACTGCATGCCAGCACAAACTGAACTTATACTGAAGGACAT
>JBAJNP010001938.1:213-53611 GCA_036877545.1 Yasuhikotakia modesta | reverse complement strand
AATGCCTTGAGGGCAAGTAATCTGTGGGCAAAATATCATTTTGGGGTGGAATTATCCTTTAAGTAACAGTCAAACATCTTAGAACGCAAAACTGCAAATGTTCATAGTAAAGCCATAAGTCCAGACATGCTCCAAACGTCTCCAAAATCCTCAAAATGTTGCGTCTGCACGTTTACGTCATTAATTGAACAACTTGTTTAGAAGAAAAGGCTCTTTCGTACGTACACTGCCTAATAGATTTATCTTTTATACCCCATAGCGATTTTGACTGTACAGCTCATATCGTATAATTATTATGGAGACGGGCGTCTTGATAGAGCAACTGCAGCTTTACTCACAAACTACCATTCCTGTTTATCAAGAGATAATATGAGAGGCGCGCAGGGGCGCGGTTCAGTGTAAGTATACCCTTACATGTCTCTCTCACCTGTCAGCCAGCTCCAGCACTTCATGCACATTAGCGGTGCTTACTCGGATCTCGCCCGTGTACATGAATTGGATGACACTCTCCACCGTCTCTTGGTCGAGGCCTGCCTCGCTGCTCCACTCCTTCATCTCCACCCTCCGAGTCACCGATTCTGAGAACTGACCCCCGAGTAGAGGCGTAAAATAATCGGTAGCCGCGGCCAGGACAGAGCGGTGTGCAGTAAACTCGAAGCTGCTGGCCACGCTGCTAAACGCCAGTGTCACATCGCAGAAGAGCCCAAACTTTCGCTGCTCGTTCTGGCGACGGGAGAGTTCAGAGCAGTGGGTTGCGGATGCGAACTCCTCGGCCTCCTCGGATTCCCCGCCCCCCGCTAGAGCGCTGGCCGTGCTCGGACCGTCGTTGCTTCGGCTTGCATCGTCTGGGTTGGGGGCAGCTGCTGCCATCTCGATGTCCGCGGTGTCGGTTCGCAAAGTGCGCAGTAAATTAAGACGGTGCAGTACACGCCAACACGCACACTCCAACATACACACAGCAGATAACAAGGTAAACAGCGCTGCACGCATGCGCACTCGCGTTACAAAACGCAGGCGTGCCAGAAACTGGTGAGAACAGAGCAGAGACAAAGATTATAGAATTAAGACACCGCAGTTCTTTTACTGTAAATACAGGAAAGTGCAACGCTAAGCGGCTGCGTCTGAAAGCTATAAAATGCTGCCTTCGGAGGACGAAGGTATGGAAAACCAAACGTGCCAAAATTAGTAATAAATAATTAAATACAACAATGCATCTGCAAATAAATGTAAAAAATATTATATATAATATATATTTATATAACATAATATAATATAAGGTTGTTTATGATAATGTATATGAATTATTTATTGCTAACTATTTAATTCTGTAATTATTTTGGCATTGACGTCACACTCTATATTTTTTCCATTTATATATTTCCATATAATTTTGTGAATTTTATTCCACTTTTTTTCTGCATTTCTATGTCAATAGGGTTATGAGGGGGGCGTGTTTTGCTTCAGACATAGCAATGAACAGAGTAGGGGGAGGCTGCAGACCCGGAACAAGGCAGATCTACAGCCCAGGCAGTTTAACGGCTCAGTTTTACATTTACATTTAGGCATTTAGCAGACCCTTTTGTCCAAAACGACTTACAAAGTAAGGAAGCGATAAATCGCAAAATAACAGTACGCAAAATCATACATTTTACAAAGATTTTACAAAGTTTTAGGCACTGTTGTTCCTGATGCGTCCAGTAGGGGTACAGTATATGAGCCATCAGAACAGAATCAAATCAAACTAAATCGAGAAGCAACACAAAAAGAGGTATAATATGTTACATATTCGTTAAAGTTGTTCTGCGACCGTGCAACAAGTATAATTTGTAAGCAATTATCTCTTTTATCTATTTTTTTCTTTTCTTATCTCTTTTTTCAATGTTTTTAATTTTTGGGTTTTCTCTCTCCAGTTTTGCGTGACATGGTACGGAGCTGTACGATGGCCTTTTCTGGTAAGATATTCTTCTAAACCACACCACATGGATTTTGCAGCAACTTTACGAACATACAAAAGACAGATTTATAATCGGTCTGTATGTATGTAAATAAAAGTAAGGAGAACTTAACTGCACACTCATGTATGTTTATTACAGCAAACAAACAAAAGATTATTTCTTAAATTTACATTAAGAAAACAAGTTATTCACTATCAGTAATTGACCACCAACAATCACAAACATTGGTCCCATATGGTTTGAATGTAAAATTTGAGTCATTTCTAATAAATGAGCAGATTATCACATTCAAGCATGTGTATCAATAATGCATTTCAACCCAATAGCTTGCCTAGTATATAAAAAACTTGCAGAGGCAAACATGGTAATGTTTTTAATGTCATTCTCAATATTTGTCTTCACAGTCCATCATCAGTGGCCAAAAGAAATCAAAGTGGCTTGACACTTTATCCAAGTGTTCGGTTAAAACGGTGCCTGTGCAAGTGTATATTGTCAATCAGGAGCAAGTTGGGTTTACTCACAGGGTGCAATTCACTCTCATCTGTCTTCAATTCTGGACAGCACACCCCATGCACAAGCACAGCAATAAGATCAAGTTCATCATGGATGTCCTTGTTCCAGAGGTTTGTCTCATGTCTTAGCTGTGTTATGCATGGTGTCAGATTCACTTTTGAGTTTGTTGTAAAAAACATGCAAAACAATATTTGGCTTATTCAGGGTGTGTGCATCTCAATTCTTTCTCTGGTAATACATCATCTGTACCCTTGCTGTTATTGAAAATCTGTCTATCATGGAGGCTGAGGAACAATTTCAGAGAGGACCTGACATCGATCTAAAGTATTGTAGGGATAATATAAAGGAAAAATGATCAAACATGACACCCTGCCATTATTTACAATTAACTATTTTCTTTACAACTGTCCAACTTATGTTTTTTTTTTTAAATCAGTGAGCGGGAGAATTTGACAGGAGGATAGAACAACAAAATTACAAAAGATTGGAAAGCTCTAGGGTCATCAATCGGTGTCATAAATTATGTTAATAAACAAATTGTTCACAAAAGTTGTCTTTTTCTTCTCAGATGACTAAATGAACTTGGCATTTTAGAAAGGGTTGAAAGTTCCATAGTGTAATGATATGGTCCATTGATAACATATGTTGTATTGACAACTGGTTGTCATACAGCTGAGTCTGATAGAATAAATTTGTTTATTATCTGAATGTAACTTTAACTATTATGTTTATTATATCTAATATCTAATGTTATAACTAATATTATTATAACTAATCACTGGTGCCTCATCATTATACTGTTAATCTGCTATGTTAATGTAATATTTATATTTAAATTAACACAAAAAGTCAACATCTATGAACGGGACGTTAATTAATCTGCACGTTTCTTGCGTTGATTTAAATGTTATTTCGCTGTATATTGTCCTCCCCCTACTGGACGCATCAGGAACAAGAGGGGTGTAAAACTGCCTGACACAGGCGAAGCTCTGAGCCCACAACAGTGACATCTAGTGGTTTGGCTAAATGCAGGCGAGTAACGTGCCTTTAAGACGTGTGAAATTG
Source organism: Yasuhikotakia modesta (assembly GCA_036877545.1). Taxonomy (NCBI): domain Eukaryota; kingdom Metazoa; phylum Chordata; class Actinopteri; order Cypriniformes; family Botiidae; genus Yasuhikotakia; species Yasuhikotakia modesta. Next base: position 50,078 of record JBAJNP010001938.1, on the reverse strand, counting down.
GCACTCCATATGTAAATATGCATAAAATCATTTGTCGTTTGCGCACATTTGTGGAGGTAAAATAAACATTTCTGCACAAAACGTGTTAAATTTTTGTTAAAAATGAACTAGGTTGGGGACCCGAGGTTACCCAGCACACCATTAGCACCAAAATCACTCCAAAAAGTTGGAATTGTTTGTGCCTCGTTTCTGAATGTTTACACATTGAATGTATATTAACGTTTCTGAATGTATATTAACATTTTTGCATTAATGTGTATTGCGTTATAAAGACTTATTTATTTGACGTCCTATTAAATCCCAACTTTCATTAGCACCCTATTAACGCCCAACTTGGAAATCCCCGCTACATCTTCGGCGGATGCGCAACTAACATCGGGTCAATGTTAGAAAACATCGGGTCAAAAAAATCAATGCAGTGCAATAAGGAGGGAGGAAGGAGGGGATAAAAGGAGTTAGGAACGAGGAAGACAGATACCACATGCAAAGGAGAAAACCATATCTTTGGAGCCAACAAGTTGTGTTTTGTCCTTTTATGATACGCTCCTACAAACAAACCTAGTGTTTATCACCGGTAAATTACCTAAAGTGTAAAAGCATTCCTATATCTTCTTTTAGCTTCAGCAGTATTTTCATGATTTGATTACGCAGTAATTATTTAAACAAATAAGAATACGAAATATGTCATCCTCATGTTTTCGTCTCTTTTCCCATGACCTTGCCTGCTTTGCGTTTTTTAGTCTCATCCAATGTCTACTGTCTCCACCAGAGAGTCTCTGCCCTGGGCGGCTCTTCAACTAAAATCATGGATTTGATCAACAGGTCTTTCAACACAATTGACACCATCTGCTTGATGAGTAGCATGGGTTCAGGAACCTGATTGTCCTTCCGGAATGTTCGCAGTAGGGTACTTTCTGCCCCGTGTAGTGACCATGTGGTGGGTTTCATCAAATTTATTATGCTGTATTGTGTGGCCAACTACTACTTTTGGTTTACTGAAAGGTTGATTGTTTTAATTAACATAATGAACTTTGGCATTTGTTGAATGGGCTTGAACTGGTCACAGGGCCGATTACCTGTAAGATGTCACAAATTGAAACAAAAGACTCTTGCATTTGTGCTTTTACATTTATGTATTGGCCAGAAACATTTTTGTTGATATTTACAGCTGTATTGTACATAAAAAAGAAAGTGCAGGAGATAAATATACACTACAAGCAAGTAATGTAGTTTAATTAAGTTTTCATACATATTTTGTATTTTATATATTACAATGTAAGTTTGCATAATTTTGTAGCCTTGCTGGTGTCTTGGAAGGGTGTTCCAAATTATTATTATAATCAATGAAGTTCACTTAAACTGATATCCTCTGCTCAGGGAGAAGGGAAGCAGATGTGCTTCACTTACTGCTGTGAAGCAGTGTTTACTGCTTCACAACAGTAAACACTGTGAAGGAACTCACAGTGGTCAATTGGAAAACAGTGTAATATAATATAGATTTCAGTTCTGATTGGTTTGTCAATACAATTAACACTCAATGTACTACTCATACTGACATCATTGCATAATGAATTTTATTTGATAACTTTTGAGTTTGAGTAGGAAGTCTGAGTTTTTTGTTTAGTATTTTCTCAAAGATCATGAAAGAAAAAAATACAGCAAAAATTAACATGGCTACTTATTGAAGCAAAAGACCCAAAGTAGTTTTCAACATTTTAGCCACTTAAATGCTGAGTTTATCTAATGAAAACTGAAAGAAAATCAACATATTGACCTCATTCCTCATAGTTTCAGGTGTCATGCTCCTTGCACAGTCTTACACCCTGGAAGATTTTTTGTTCAGGAATACATTTATTATTCTTTTGGCAGATATACATAAATATACAACTTAACATTGCCAATTACTCATGACTGATGTAGTTGCAAAACTTTATATTGTATTATTCTGTCATGATGCCTGATACATCTGTACTAGTCTGTACTATAGTACTACTACTACTAACCCACTTTATCATGTTCGATACAACAAAAGATGTCTGTTGCTATTTTTCATTTTTCTTTCAGCAGCAATTTGTTAGTCTAAAAGGTTCAGTTGCAAGTAAAGGTGTGTGAACTCTTTGGAACTATTTTGATAGCTGCCTTAATTACTCATTAACTATTTATGCAAGTCTCAATGGTCTCAAAACAAAAATAATCTGACTAAACTAATAACACACAAAGAGTTTAAAAGTTTTACATCTGGACATTTGCTTTTTTCACATTGGAACTGTGAATGATAAGTGAATTTTTTGTTAATAGCCCTATTACATATAGTCTTTAAATCACAATGAATTTGAAAGTGACTTTTAAATATTTCCCTGCAAAATGGTTGTGGCAAATTACCAATGTGGGAACTTATACCAGTATCTGTAATTAGCCAGTATTATGCAAAAGTCTCATTTTTAACCCATTGTAGACACGGTTAATCTGAACTGCTACTCTGCAATCCACACAGAAGTCAAAGCAGAGGTGTTCATTTTATATGTTGATGGGTCAAAAGCAATGACACGACATGTAAACATTTGCTACAAAAATTAAAACATCAACAAAAGTACAGGCCACATACATTAGTATACAATGTCAAACCATGTCATTGGTGGTTGGTGGAAACAGGACTGAGGGAGACGGGTTAGTAGAATCCATAAGCAGTTTATTGAACAAATTCAAAACAGTAGGAAAAGACAATCACGGGCTGTCCCCATCGTCGTGGTGCAGGTCGGTTGGGTCTGCCTCTGTGCAAGTCCTCAATGAGCGATGGATCCAGAATGTCGTGGGCGGCTACCCAGAATTTCTCCTCTGGGCCAAATTCTTCCCAGTCCACCAGGTATTGGAGCTGGCCCCCTCTCCGTTGAGAATCTAGCAGTTCGCTCACTCTATAGGCAGGACTGCCATCAATATCCAGGGATGGCAGAGGTTCTTGCACTTCCCCACGGGGGCCAGCATCCAGGTTCAAAAGTGAGGCATGAAAGGAAGGAGAGTTCCTATAGTTAGCAGGAAGCTCAAGCTGGTATGTGACCTTATTAATTTGTCGAACAACTTTAAAATACCTTGGGCTTAGTCTTGATGGCACGCTGTAGGCAAACTTGTGCGCTGTCCCACACACTCTTGGTCCTCTTAATTACAAGATATTTGAGTAAGGGACCTAGGGTAAAACTATGCTTGAGATTAAGGAAAGCCTGCTCAGCTTCAGCATTCCAGGATAACTTTTTAGGTTTGCCCTTCAGAAGGGACATTAAGGAGGCAGCAACTATACTGTAGTTGCGAATGAAACGGCAGTAGAAATTGGCAAAACCCAGAAATCGTTGGAACTCGATTGAATGTGCATGGTTAAGGCCATTCTGTTACTGCTTGAAGCTTGCTTGTATCTATTTCTACGCCCTGGTGGCTGATATGGTAACCAAAGAACGTGGTTTTGTCACCTAAAACTCAAACTTCTCTGCTTGGACAAATAACCGGTTCTGGTATCAGGGAGTCGACTACATAGAAGGATATGGTCTCTTTGTGAAACATACCAATTTGCATAGTTAGAGGTTGAGTCTGCTATGTAATTCCTGTACTTGGTGGGGCCACATTAACTGTGTGAGCCTGAATTGGACGGTAACATGGAACTGTAGGAATGTTCTTAGATACCAGAGCTTGATGTCTGATGTTTAAGTCTGCTCCCGAGTCAATGAGCACTAGGGATTTAAACACAATGGTGTCATTCCATCCGCTCTGAGCAGCGAGTATGCAGAACTGAACAGCGTGGTCCGCAGCGGACAAGTTACCTTGTCTCAGTTTTAACAGTTGAGTGGAAATATCCTTGCCCCCATAAGAATATTCAAACACTTCCCATAGCCCCATTCACTAGCTCTGCCACTTAGCAATGCAAACATAAACTAACACCTCTTATCCCCTGTAGGGAAAGCTTCAACATGATTACTGATATTTCGACTTGTCTGTGATTACTGAAGTTTTGACTTGTCTGATGAAGCTGCTCACTCATTCTGCTATGCCTTCAAATTTATACGGTTCAGTGTACTTTACCAATGACGGAGGAACCACATGGGAGAAGCGAACATGATGCATTAGCTGGTCGTTGGTAGTTGAGCTTAGCGAGCTGTTCCTTGAAATTCTTCAGTATTTCTTCGTGATAGCTGAGCATGGCTTGAATCCATACAACATCTGCTGGATGTTGGGCGAAGTATTCTGTAACAGGACTGAGGCAGATGGGTTAGTTGAATCCATAAGTGGTTTATTGATCAAATCCAAAACAGTAGGCAAAGACAAAAACAGTAAACAGGCAGAGGTCAGGGCAGGCAGCAAACATCAAATTGTTAACCAGGCAGGGATCAGGGCAGGCGGTAGACGATCAGAAAACAGAGCAGGCAATGGTCAAACACAGAAGGCAAATCCAAAAAACAAGAGAACCTTACCAGGCAAGGTCAAACACAATAAAAAAAAAAGTCCAGAATAAATGCTTGGTATGAAGACAAGGCTGGCAATACTTCACAATAAGTACAGGTAAGTGTGTGGCTTAAATAGTCCCAGACAGGAAGTGACAAAACAGGAAGGAGGAAGCAAAGGGAGCACATGGTTAGTACTCTGGTGAGGGTGCCCTCTGCTGGCATGGCGGAACAGGGTGCCATTACAAAGCTGGATCTCTTACTTAGCCATCTTTGCTGCATTCCACTCTGCCTACTTACACTTACCGCACACTTGTTCTTTTATCTAAATACCATAAATACAATTTATTAACTAAATTCAATAAGCATGACAAATAATTAAGAAAATTATCTTTACTGATACAATCCATTTTATTGTATTACAATACAATCCATAAAGCCACAAAGATGTTAATGTAAGCTTGATCTTTATGATGAAAACATCAGCGACAGTAGCTACTCCCTCATGCATGGTATTTACAACAACATTCAAATCTGACTTATTTTTGTTCACTTCTTTCATACATAGTGGACCCAAATATAATTTACTATATAGGGATGGTCAACTTTTTAGGATGGATAGTGTGTAAATTGAAAAGCAGCATTATGTGCACACAATAGACTATCCAAGCATTGCATTCTGTCAACCTTATCAGTTCACATGAAGAAAACAGATTTTTGACATCATTTTGTATCATTCACATATTTCACATCAGTATTGTGATTCAATGAATGGATATTTACCCACTTCTAATCAGTTTTTGTGCAACATTTCATAAATGAGACCCCTGCTCTTTAAGCAAAAGCAAGCCTGTTTCTCATGCTTCAATTCCAGTATCTTTTACAGGAACACAGAAGATGCACTATGTACACAGAAACATTTACAAAACATTGTTGCAAAACTGGTTGTTCACCTTTCCACTGTAAAACAAACAGTCTTCAAATAGAGAACATTTAGAAGGAAACCAGGGGCATATTTAATAATACATATTTTGTTTGTATAATATTATTACCTATATATTAAAGAGCTGCTTACGAACTGCACATAGTAATGTTCATTTCAATCTCAGGTCTTCTTCATAAGTGCATTCCAGATTTGGTTATATGCCTTTTCTAGACTGTACTCCTCAAAAAGATGACCCCATAATTAGTTTGTGCAAGCAGCTTATTAGAACCTATAGTTATGTTTAAATGTAAAGTGATCTCTAGCTGGTGTAAATTAAAGACAGTGTTGTGTTACATGTGTGTGTCATCATGAAATGACCATTGTCACGAATCAAATTAATTTAAATGTGGAATTTTATCCAACCCCTTGCTCAGCATGTTTTCAATTTACAATTTACAATATTTACATTTATGAATTTGGCAGACGCTTTGGAAAATTATTAACAGTGCATTTAAGGTACACATTTTATCAGAATGTGTTGATACACTTGATGTGATTGATATACTGCTAACTCAATTCTCTACCAATCAAGCTACACAGATTGCAAATGATATATAATAAAAGCCCACAGTGCAATAACGTGAGGCAGTACATCACAGCAGTTTTAGCACCGTAGTGCAAGGGCAGTGTTTTCAAGTGTTGTGAGCTGACAAATCTCTAACCTAGTCACCCATCAGCAATCAGCTTTGTTTTCTGCATTTACATACTATTTGATTAAGGCAAAAAAATCTGGTGTACTCTGCTGTTTGTAGATGAGTTAATTTAGTAAACGTTCCTATAGGTTGTATTTCAGAAAAATGACAATCATTAGGGTCATATGGGTTGGAGGCTTCATTATTGTCAAATAATGTAGATAAATACTATCTATTTACATAAATTTATAATATTTACATCATAAAGAGAAATACTATAAATTTATCTAATGTTGCCCTGTTTTATCTGTATCATATTACAATTTTACCTAATTAAATTATTCAAATGAGAGAACTGTCTGATTGATTCAGAGTGAATCGTGTTCTGTTTTAACCCGTTTTAGATTTGAAATGACATGAAGGCGTGGACATAATAAAGACAAAAACTTTCTTTTACACACCATCCCCCAGTGGCCATAGCAACTTAAAGCAGAGTGCATAGCAAGTAATATGTACTCATTGTACTCACTAATATGCACTAGTATTCGGACCTCTAAGCTTGTGCCAGGCTGCAGCCTTGTTTCTCTATTCATCAAAGATCTTCATTAAGCTGGTTTTCCCCCTCATCAATACAGCTTTCAGCAAAGATAAACTGGGGCCTCAACAAACTGTTTACTCACTTTTTTTAACTTTCAATGTGATCAATTAATGTTTTTAATAAAAATGTGAACCATTCAACTGCAGTATGTTAATAGTTTAGTCAGGTACCACATACACCCCATATTTAGCATTGGCTGATATTGTAAATACATTTGTTTCTTTAAAAATCAAATCTGATTGTAAATATCTAAAAAACCTGTCAGAGTATATTTGTTTATAGTCAAAAGTCTGCAGATATGCCAAACATAGATTTTACTTACAATATATTACCATTTCTTGGTCATATTCTTGGCTGTATTGTACAATTATGTTTGACAAAATCACAAAAACCTATACAGTAATCTTTACAAAGTAAATGAACTTTAAACTTTGTTACTTTATTATAACTGAAATGTAATTGTATAGAAACATTAAATGTCTTTCTGCACAATGATATTAATAGTTTGTGGTGAAATTTCTTCTGTATTTGCAAACATTTGGCTGTGTGCTGTTTGTATAAAGAAGCTTTAAAATTCCTTCTAATCACACAGACAATCTACAGTAATGGGCACATCATTTAATATATGGATTGTTGACATCCTGTCTGTAAGATTAAAAAATTGAACAGTTTCACTGTTACTCTTCTGTTGTTGGCAGTGTATTACAACAAAATCCCTTTTTGGAAAGTCATTTCTCTTTGTAGCCATATTTGCAACAGCTCCATGCAGGTGTTTGGTAATAAAGTAAGAATACAATTAAGTAAAAATATAACTCCTATCTAATTGAATGAGGTAAGATCAATATCTTCAGTATTAAAGCCAGGGACACAATTAACAATTTTTCAGGCTGATTGTGAATGTAGTTTGGTTATGATTTGTTCTGCTATGTCTGATCTAGTTTCCAAGCCTTATTATCTAGCTGATCCAGATGTTGTTTACAGTGGCTAGTTAATGTCATATATTGTGTGGTGTCTAGATATTCTAGACTTTATATTTAAGAGCCAGTTATTGCCAATTGTCCTTACAGTGATTTTTCAAACATTTAATATTTGCGACTAGTGTCTGCAATCAATGACATCACTTCTGCCCTGTGGGTATGTTGTATGTATTTTTTGTACATACAAATGACTTTGTAACTGACAAAATGGGGCAATAACGTTGAGTTAGCTGATTTATATCAGTACACAGATAGATAAATTTGTTAGTTGGGCAGAATGTAAAGAAAGTGTGCTGTGTATTGAGCTGACATTAGGTTTGATATTAAGCTTGTGCTTCGCTTTGACTGTCAAAAGATAAAATTTAAGACTGCTGAGCGCAGTCTTGAAATGTTTCAGCTAGTCATTAAATGTGTCCCTAAATCGTCACAATAACGCAATGTATTTCTGATCAAACTCTTCCTTCTTCAGTTAAAGGTGCACTAAGTATTTTTCCCTAAACAAATTAGGTGGCATTATATATTAAAGAGTAAATAATAGTTATGTCAAACATGTTTAAAGTATAATAAACATTAGGAAAGATTGAAGTTTCCTCCTATCCTTGTGGTAGTCACATGGTGGTTGGGAAATTAATTGAATAAAAAGTATGAATAAAGAATCTGATTCTGTGTGATGCTACGTTCATACTTATGCTATGAAGTCCTACACCAGTATCACAAAAATTAATGAACCAAACTTAGGGTACCTTTAAGCTATATTGCTGCTTTTAAGTCATATTGGAAATATATGCACTCATCCCATAAATGCAATCTGAGTGATTTTGGGGTGTCAATATAGTCATTGCACTGTTAGCAAAGAACAATGTCTTTGAAGAATAGCAATAAAGCCTGCCACAAAATACCAAGAATTTAGATGATATTTTAAGTATAAAGTTATCTAAATTATTGGCCCCCATAAATGTAATACTTGTGCTTATGTCTGACTGTGTTCTTCATTTACAGTCAAAGGACATAGTGGGGCTTTCATATACAATATATACAACAGCATGTATCGTCAGCATTCATGATTTACAAATTATACATATTTTACTAAAATTACCTTGCCTCACTCAGCTATGTGCTTTTGAAAGTGTAACCACACAAAACAACTAAGCAATGCCTCTATTTTTGTACATTCATATGATTATGCAAATGTTTTTTTAAACTAGCATGGATAATAGTAAAAGCAGCAATATAATGATTTTCAGCTAGTATCAGGGTAAATACTGGATGCTACCAGCCATGCCGTGGCAACAAAATACAGTATTTTTGGATTTACACTGGGAAACAACATTTTGGGAAGACAGGTCTATATTTCAGAATTCTAATGTCTGGGTGAAATATTGCAACTGGAAGGATTCCAGTTTATGAATTTTGTACCTGAATTGTTGATTTAAAGGGCCAAAACTAATATCTTAAAGCCTGCCAAGCAATTCTAAAAAGTGCACAATTTCCATTTAAAATATCATTTAACTTTTCAGCTTTGTTGTGTATTTTTCTATGTAATATTAAGTTTTCATACTACAAGTGTACTGGAAATACTATGAGCAATAAGCAAAATCAAACACTTCATTAAAATGTTACCATGATTTGTAGTGGAGTGTTTGTAGGCAACAAGTGACAAGAGAAAGTAGGAAGGACAGGAAAGTGAGAAACTGGACTTTTGTGAGCAAGTGGAAGACATCTGTTGTTTTTTTCTGTAGTTCCCATAAAACAGTACAGAAGCATAGGAGATGTGCCATGACTTATCCTCCACCCGATCTGAGGAAAGAGTGACAGAATAGAGGCAAAAATTAAGAACAATTTAAAATTTAAAATGTATTGTTTTAAATAAAACATTATGCACTTACATAAAAATAAATGTCTAATGTAGTTTCTATTTGCTCCAAACAATTACATTTTTATAATAACATATAAAACAATTTACATTATTCATAAACTTTATTTTATAATTTTTAATAAACAAATTCTGAGATTTAAAAACTTATTTTAAACCATTGAATGGCCAAAGGAAACAACAAAAATTATGTCTATATTGGCAATTCTACAAAATTCATTAAAACATTTCTGCATAAATGCGATGCATTCTGAAGATAAATGGACTGATAACTGGACTGCAGAGTTGGTGTAATATGGTTGTATGAAGACAGTTAAAGTCTTGAGCGGAGTCATACCTTCCTCTTCTGATATTTCTGTATGAGGGGCACAAAAGAAATAATGAGGAGGTAAGAAACATATATATGGTGCAAAAATTAGGTTTAAAAAGTAAAATATGCATTCATTCTCTTCACAAAAAAAACATTTTTTGAAAATAATGCGAGAATTTCGATGAAGGATCTACCATGAGCTTCTGAGTGAAACATTTGTAATGGTAGTATTTTTATTGGACCTGTTAATTTAGATCCAGCCTTTCTATTTTTTGGCTGTCTGAGAAAATTATTGGGAAACTGTTTCCAAATCCCTTATAAAGTGTGTGGCACATTGTTGCACTTTAACACTTGTAACAAGAACAGAAATATGGAAAATTCTACTTGCTCATGTAATTAAATTATTGTAAATGTCTTACTTAAAACCCCAGCCTGTTCCTCCCAGCACTATAGCCGCCAGCAGTATCGCTCCTGCTATAGAACCAATTATTATGTTTGTACCACTGGGACCTGCAAAGAAATAGATAACAGAAATAACTTGAAGTGGGTCGGATGAAGATGATTGACAATATGGATGGATTCATATGTTGCCAATTGACTAGTCTTTTACTATGCTGTAGTTTGAATTAACCATCCTTGTCTAATATACAGAAAAAAAATTAAGCCTAAATTTGAGCGTGAGAGTATTATAATTAATAGCAGGTGCCTATAATTATCATTACACTAGGCAGTGTTAGAAATAACTATATTAAGATAGTAATATTAATCTATCTGCAATATTAGGTATACTGTGCAAAGCATGCTAACGTATTGTATGAACAAAATACTCAATTACACATTCATGTATTTCTGCACAAGGCATATGCTAAATATACATCAGTATTAAATAGGCATTTCCTTCATAAAACTAAACGCCACTTGTTGAGTAAACAAAGTGTACATGTTTACAAATGTTTACATGTGCACATATGGGTGCTGTATCAATATATAAGTGATGGTAATGGTACTGCAATTTTCCTTGCCTACACTGCTATTATGTTCCTTGCATCGTCTCTGAATGAATTAAAAGCAAAGAGTGATGGCAATGAGTTGTGTTGACAGAATTCAGTGAGGGAGAACTGTGTGTCCTTGTTCACCACAGCACACATTGGCAGTGGAACACGTGTAAAGAGCGGTTCAAATGTTTACATGGCTGTTTATTGTGATTATAATCACCTACACCACATTTTAGATCATGCTTGCTACAATTATGAGCTTAATCACACTATGAGGTATGAGGTACACATGAGGAAAAGTTTAATTAGAGTATTTCCTAAATTTCATTAAATTGTAGTGTAGTGTACCAGTGTAGGCACTGGTACAGTTTAACACAATATTTAAAAAATAGTAGACAATATACAGCGTATACTGTGAAGTATTCTGATTTTACGCCTCAAAGAGACACTTCAACTGATAAAAACAATGTTAGAGAGATGTATTGAGAGATATGTACCTTTATATTTCTCTGGACCATCTGGAGGCTGGGGGTCTGGAATGGGATCATACACACTGCAGTCCTTTCCTGTATAGTCTAAGTCACAGATACACTTTACCTCATTACTGCACGTCTGAGAAAGAAAGAGACAAAGAATGCATGGCATTAATTTGCAAGTAAAGCAATAACTTAGAATACTGTAAAACAATTACAAAAGAACATCTGGTCCAGCTTCACTACCTTCAGGCCGGGACACCCAGCAATTATTAAAGAATAATGAATTCAAACGTTTATCAAGATGTTTTACAGGAGGATGTCACTGTAACTGTCTATAACCTCAAATAGATATATATAGCAACAAAAACACTAATAAGCAAACTTAGTAAATCAACCAAACAATAAGATTCATGTTTTGCATGGCATGATTCAGAGTCCTGCATTCACCCAATTAAAAAGCTGCAACATGCCCTGAAGTGGGCTGTGCAATCAGAAATATTGAACGAAGGGTCCAAGCACTACTGTACCATCGCCACCTGGTGCTTCTCAGAAAATAATGCATGGTTGTCACATGCATTAAAGAAAATCACTGAAGCCTGTTGTAAGTCTGTTGTAAGTCACACACTTCCTGCTGCCAATTGGTGGTGCTATGACTGTGAATCACAATAACCACCAACATAAAGCAAAAATTTGATCGAAATCACTCACAATGTATGCGAAGATGAGACATTCCCGTGTCTCTTTTTGTCATAAATCTATTGCCTCGCCATAGCAACACCATTTGAGATATTTGAGCTTTTTAGAGCATTCACACTGTTCTATCAACATTATTGCATCTGTTGCTTGTGTTTTGCCATCACCAGACGAAAACACAGAAAACATCCAAAAACTGAATTGCAAAATGATCTTCTGGAAAAGCTCATGATCTCGACATGCTCCGTTGGTCAATGCTGGTTTGTGTTTATGATTGTTTGTTAATTGTTGCAGGTGAATTTAATCATGCAAATGTGCTGCCTAAATTCCATCAACATGGATTTTGCAACGAGAGGGGTAAACATGCTGCAACTTGTTTACAGAAACATCCCCGGCACATATAAGGCAGAGCCCAGCCCCCACGTCAGCTACTCAGACCTTCTCAGCAAATCTGAAGCAGGAAAACGCATGGTCAGTAGGAGCCATCTCTGCTCTCTATGGCTGTTTTTAAAACACTGATTGGACATGTTCAGGAAGGCAGCACTGGTGATCACATCAGTCTGGAGGAATACACAGCATAGAGGTCCAGCTTTATCAGCAAATGCATTGATGATGTAATTGATTCCAGAATCATCACTACACGCCCCAGCCAGAAGCCGTGAATGACTGCAGAACTGTACACACTGCTGAGGACCTGAGACTCTGCCTTTAAAACAGGTAACAAGGATGCCTTAAGAACAGCTCGGGCCAAACTGTCCAGGCCATCAATGATGTTTAAGCCATTTCAGAAGCACAGCCATTTCAGAAACAATGATGACACGCTGTGTATGTAGCAGGGCATCCAGACCATTACTAACAAAACCACCTGTCCATGACGGTGATGATTCCTTCCCAGATGTGCTAAATGCTCACACATCTAGACAAAAGAGACACATATGTAAGAATGCTGTTTATAGACTTCAATTAAGCATTCAGCACAATTATTCCTCGGAATCTGACTGGAAAGCTGTCCTGGATGAACCTGAACACCTCCCTCTGCAACTGGATCATGGAATTTCTGAGTCAGGAACCTCCGGCAGTCAGTTTGGAAACAGCATCTCCAGCACCATTGTGTTGAGCACAGAGGTCTGCATGTTCAGTCCATTGCTGTTTACACTGCTGACTCACAACTGTACAGTGATGCACAGCTCAAACCACATAATTTGCCTCATCGGTAAAGGTGACGAGTCAGCATACAGACAGGAGGTGTATCGTCTAACAGGCTGGTGCAAAGTCAACAACCTGTTCCTGAACATGGACAAAACAAAGAGATGGTTGTTAACCTCAGGACTGCTTGTAAAAAAAAACCACTCTGCTGAACATTGATGGTTCCCTGTGGAGACTGTTCAGAACACCAAATTTCTTGCTGTTTACTGGCAGAGAATCTCTTCGGTCCCTTAACACCGGCTTCACAGTAAGGAAAGCTCAGCAGCATCTCTACTTTTTGTGAAAGCTGAGGAAATCCTATCTAAAATCCCCATCCTCACTATATTTTTATTTTTCATTTAATTTTTACATTTTCCTTTGCATTCAAAAATGCAAAAGCTGGCCTAGTACATTATGATTGATCATCTGCTTTGATAAGTGTCCGGCCCCTTACCATAACTGCAAGCTTTAGTTTCTCAGATCGTGCCTTACCTGTTCAACAAGCAGATTGACCAGAACCCCCTTTGCTACTCTAACTGGTTCCACTCAAGCCTGCCTCGAGTAAGAATTTAACCATTGATTGTTTTTATTTTGCAATTGACTTTTACATTTCAGATGTGGTCTAATAAACCGAATAAAAATATGGTTCACCCACACACACAATATCCATGTATTACACAGAACACCTATCACAACAAGTCATTATTAGGGAACGAAACTGAACAAACTAAACAAAACACATAGTTATCGCTTCACATAATGGGTTTAGCCAAGTTTTTGTCAAAACTATGGGCAGGGAGCAGAGACTTATAGAAAGGAAAAAGTTGTTTTTCTTTGTCATTAACATTTGTCCATCTTAGAAAGACTATACAAAGTAGGTTTATAACTGGGGTAGAAAGACAGTGTCTCTTTGACATCATGACAACATAGCACACCACTAAACCAACTTAAATACAGCCCCTTTTTCATATTTATGTGGGTAGTGATTATTTAAATTTGGTCCATCATTAACCTAAATACAAGTAGTTTAAAGTGTGATGTTAGTTTTCACCCCGTGATTAGAGCACACTTGAGAGTAAGATGACCCGGGACAGGATGACAAGTTGAAGGTGTTGACAGCCAGACAGCGATGATCCAGACACATCATATTAGGACCGCATGGTGTACCATCCTCCACATAACCGAGATCTGTGCCGTCCTCTAACAATGCATGACCCCCACTAAACAAACACAAATAGCAGTTTAAGATGGCTGGGAAAACAACTATTTTTGACTGTATCAAATATTTCTAACATTGCTATTGTCATTTACATATATATTCTTATATACACTCAGCATCTTCCTGAGTTGCTAGAGGCTGCATTTTCAAAACAATAATACAGGCAAAGCTTGCTGATGCTGTGAAGGAGCGTGGCCCACTGATGTGAATAAAAGGAATTCTTGAAATGAATGTGTCGGGAAGACACTCACCGACAGTCCAGATACTTGTTCTGATGGTAGATTGTAAGACTTGTAATTTCTCCTTGTAAGTCTCCATATCGTGGTTTCTCTGTAATATTAGTGCACAATAAAAACCCACACAACACATCCCTGTGAAAAAATAAAGACAGAACAGAGAAAAAGAAGATGAAGAGTATAATAATTAGGTGGAAAAATAAAATAAAACAGGATGTCATTGTATAAGTTTCACTATTTGCCAGAGAAACTGTGGCCAAGTTGTTACTCACTGTTTATTGCACTGAATCCAGCCCTGTGTGCTGGTGTCCTGTCCACAGTTGCCCTGTTCTGTGCCTTCAGTGTTCAGCTTCTCATAACACATGCGATCTGCTGAATCTATTAGAACAAACAAATATTACAAAAATGCATAACACTTTGTGCAATTTTAGCATATAATATATTGAAATAAAATTAAACATTTTACCAGCACCTGTGTGGCAATTTGCACAATTGATTGCTTTCAGCTAATTCATTGATGATGTAGATAAACAATGAATTTAACTCTTGAACCCGCAACTTACCTTCCAGAGGATCAGCCTTCCGACTTTTAATTAAGAACACTTCAAGTTACATTTGTAACCCGATAAGGAAACACGATGCTGCGTTATGATGTTGATGCAATGGAAACTTGCAAAAGGCACCAAGTCTGAAGCATGTGTAATATCATGTCAATTTATTGGCTGACATTGGGATTCGGGTGTCACTTGAGACCATGAAATGGTGCCTGCATTGATGTCATCAGATTCTGTTTGTCTGAAGGAAGACACACACAAGCATGACTAAAACTGCAGCATATCTTTTCTATCTAAGGGAGCTGGGTTACATACATGACTTTAGATATTCCCTGTTCAGGGAACTAAATATTATATCATGGTGTTGGCGCTAATATGGAATAGGCACCATGCCTGACACACACTCAAAAAGACTTTAAAGCCTAAGCTTGGAAAGGCCAGCCTGCTACAGCACAAACATCAGCTCAAACAAATGGTACCTAAAAGCCACACTTGTAGTGCACTTCATAGGCCAAAGAGAGAGAGAGATTTTTTTTTCATTTAGATTTAGAGAAAAATTTCAATTCCTGTTCTGTGTTTAAATACCTTCTTTTTAAAACCTTTGTTTGCTATGTTTTTCCACCCAACACTAAATGGATAAACAAGCCAGTTCTTTGTTTTCTTTCACACACATAAAACTTCCTGAAGACAAAGAAACTGGTTATGTCTAATGCATGTGCCATTTTATGGTCTTGATGACACTTCATGCTGTCACCTAATCATGCCATCAGCCAATAAATTGCAGTGGTTTCACACATTCTTCACACACAGAAGCATTCCTATAGAATCAATACCATAATTCAGCACTAAGTTAAGCGCTAAAACCCATAATGTTTGCACCCTCAAAAAACATGCATTGCATTGTGAGCAGTACATTTAAGTTTGTTGCTATTTTGCTATTAAAAGGGCACTTCATTTCACCCAATGATAAAGCATTATTAGCCATATTACAACTAGAGTGTTTAAAACTAAAGGACAGATTACTGTCTGGTGGCAAGGGGGAAGGACCTCAGCAACTCTTCCAGTCTCTTTGATTTTTTGAGGACCTCCATGATTAGTTATCTTGTTCATGAGAGAAACCTTATTAATTGTCTGTAAAAGAAATGCTGACTAGCTATCTCTGCACTCGAAGCTCACTTTCCCTGATGAGACCAGTGCTCCCACCAAGCTGTGCCGAGAAACATTCTTGCTGGTGGGAAAGGCATTTCAGGCAGTAAGTAAGGCTGATGCTGCCCGGCACACAATGGCTGTAACGTAGTCATATCAGGCTAACCTGTTGAATGCATGGGTATGGGGCTATCAAGGACGAGGCCTTTCCCAAACTCTGCAGGACCAAAGATAAGCCGAGCACCTAAACATACTATGGCAGCTATGGTTGCCATGAAGAGGCATCTGTGGCTAAATCTCATGGCATGGACATTAAGGACAAAGTCTTCTTACATGATGCTTCTTTATCACCTTTTGGGCTGTCAGCTAGTGCACCAGCACATTCTGTGGGCCCAATACAATTTCCTGTCCCTGAGGGGAATTCACATTCTAAAGCATATGAATGTGGATGCAGACTTACTAGACAGGCTAGACAGGCTATGACACAACGGTATTGGAAACTCCAACAAAAGGTTGTCAAACAAATTTGGTTTTTTGAAATGGATTTTGAAATGGAAACTCTGTGTTTAAGAAAATGACACAATGTCCCCTCTACTTTTCCCTGACTCCTCCAGACCCCTGGTTTGGATGCCATGGCCCATTCATAGCCTAGACTGTGTCTTTATGCATTTCAGCTGATCCTGTTGATTATCAGCATTTTTATGGCCACTGTCTCAACTTGTTATGGTTTGATTGATGGGATTCTAGTGTGGAAACACCATTTGATTGCTCAGTTTATGTGTGGGGCTAGACGGCTGAAGTCACCTAACAGGGCATGGCTGGAGCCCCTTTTGAGCCACTGAAGTCAGTGCCTGACAAGCTTCTGACTCTTAAGATGATTTTTCCCATGTTTATTACTTCTCTGAAGAAAATGAGGTATATTTTAGGTTAAAATATTAGGTCTCCCTGTTCTCCTTAGATCCTGGATGTTTAAAGCTATTTTACCCTCATCCTGATTATGAGTCAGGGCTCATTCTACTCAGGGGAGGGGCATCTCCTAGGGCTCTGGCAAGAGGTGTCCCCCTTGCAGTTGGTATGTGATGCGGCAAGATGGTCCATGCCACAAATATTTATCAGGGTTGTCCTTCATGGGAGTCAACATCCCGATGTCTGAGATGAGATATGTTATTATATTTATATAATGTACTATAAATGCTTATATAATACAATATACAATATAATTTTAATATCTGTAATACTAATAGAATGATTATTAAACTACAATAACACTACAATAAAGCTACATTGGTCAACATTTATTGGGTAACCTAACCTAACAATATTGTATTATTTATTATTATCTAATTATCTTTTGAGTGCAATTATTATTGAATGCAATAAAATTATTGAATATAATAATATTATTATAAAAAAATCAATAATACATTTTTTGATGCAATAAACTAATATTAACCCAAACCCTGATGCTTATATTAAAAAATATAAATAAATGCTATAAATACTCCCAGATTGTTCTTTTTTGAGGGTTGTGCCATTTCTTTTATAAATAGAATGTTTTTGCTTCCCAAAACATTCTGGGACCAAAAAACATGTCAGAGTGAGGATCAGTGTTATCATATATAATAAAATATATACTAAGACTTTTTAGTTGTCTGTGTCTATAAAAATTCTTTATGATTACACCCCTACATTTTTACTTATTGCTTACTTGCACATTGTTCTGCTATTTGTTTTCCAGAGTACAGTATGAGAAATACCCCTTTTCCTGTTACTCACTGTGACCCCACAGCGCCTGACATTGGGCATCCCTGGTCTTACAGCGGCCTCCATAGCAGCGACCCTGAGCAAGCCAATGAACAGAACATTAATCATTAACAGTTCAATTATTAGTACAATAGAAAGATGAATAGTCTTCCTGTGTTTTATAGGATACCATAAAATATTTTTTTTCAGTATGAGTATGTACTGAGTATTACAGTGAAGCAATGTTGTTGAGGAATACCTAAATAAACATTTTTTTTTAAATTAGAGTTAAATAATCACAATAATAATTTGGATAAGCTCAGTACAGAAATATTGTGTTTGAGACAACCACACTTTGGCATGGTTGCACAATAATTGCTTTAAGTAATGCTATTGCATTTTATTAAAGACATGAAATATTATTTGCATTTTATTAAAGACATTGAAAATAAAATCTTTATTAAGAATATATTAACTGACCTACTATTTTCAATAATTGTTGCAAGAGAGAAGCTAAGGTATTCAAAGGTGTAATACATTATTTTTTTAAATGTTTATATCCATTAACTACATCAACATTCAATACAACTACAACCTAACTAATAATGGGACTACTAACTAATAAAATGTATAGATTGAATGCATTTGTTTTTCATAAAAATATACATTTTTCATAAAAAATAAAAATACTCACTGAATTCTTACTGATTCACTATCAGGTTCTTATCACTTTAGGTTATAGAATATTATAATGTAATGCAGATTACTGTGTTCTGCTGAACTAACTTAACCTAGTAAACATAATATCAGAACCTTAGGTAGGTAGGTAGGTAGATAGATGGACAGACAGACCTACCTGTCCTGTGTCACATAGGTAACCATCCAGTTTGTGGACATTATGAGGACACTGTGTGAGAAATGTATAATACATGAATGCATTATCAAAACAGTTTATACAATGTTATTATTAATAATTAAAATGATTGTAAATGCATATTTACTTTACTGGAATCGCCAGTGCAAATCTCTGGTACATCACATTCATTCACTGAATCTCTGCAGATAACTCCTCTTTGCTCATACTGCAACACACACACACACATTCTTTTTGACTTTGATGTCTGAGAAAGTGATGCATTATTATAAAAAATATTAAATAACTACTTGTACTTGTTCATTATTCATTATTTTACTTGTTCGTTATACTACTTGTTCATTATTAATATATATAGAGAGAGAGCAGTCTCGGTTGAGTGGCCGCTTTTGAAGCCTGATTGGTTGGTGTCCAGTAGGTTGTTCTCTGTGAGGAAGGTAGAGAGTTGCTTAAACACAACTCGCTCAAGGGTTTTGKATATGAACGGGAGAAGGGATACCGGTCTGTAGTTGTCCAGAAGAGCAGGATTTAGAGATGGTTTTTTAAGCAGTGGGGAGACCTGAGCCTGCTTAAAAGCTGTGGGAGACATACCAGTGTGAAGGGAGTTATTGATGATGTGGGTGAGCGTTGGAGTTACGAAGGGGGAGATGGTCTGGAGAAGGTGAGTGGGGATCGGGTCGAGCGGACAGGTAGTAGGATGGGAGGAAAGGATTAGATTTGAGACCTCTGTCTCTGAGAGAGGTTGGAAAGATGACAGAGAGTCAGAAGTGAGCGCGGAGTGGTTGTCGGATTGAGGTGAGGAGAATTGGCTGCTGATAGAAGATGTTTTAGTAATCGGTTTTAAGTCATCGGCTGTGAGGGCGGATGACAGTGGTGGAGGGGGAGGACAGAGAAGTGAGGAGAAGGTTTTGAACAGGGAGCGAGAGTCGGTGCAATTGTTAATTTTGTCATGGTAGTAGGTAGATTTAGCAGTGGAGACTTTGTTCGAAAGAGGGCATGATCACAAACCTCCCTGGTAGTTGCTGTCTTAAAGAGGGGGTGTAATGGTATGTCCTGCTAACCACACTCTGATGCCCTCAGCACATCGTCTTTTTTGGGAAATAATCATATTCTGAATAATTTGTAGACACATTATGTTTGTCAATACCCTTGACTTTGATGAAGATCAGATGACATTTTAAGACAAAGTTATTCAGAAAACCATGAAATTCCAAAAGGTTCACATTTTTTCTTGCCACATGGGAGTGTTGACCTTAAACATTTATTTGTTATTATTAATTATTTTTGTTTTATGAAAACACTAAAAAACTCTTTAAATTTAAATTAATGGATATATACAGGGTCGACTAAATTAAAAATAAAAAACGTTAATCAAAAATTTGTTTTTTTTAAAAACATTTGATTACAAGTAACATTATACAAGTTAAAAATGATTACTTTTTTTAATAGATTTAGTTAATATACTATAGAATTTGGCTTCTTTTTGGTCACTGGCAGCCACCTCTTGTGCCCCCCCACTGAAAATGCTCTATACATGCCCCTGCCTGTAATGACAAAATATAATAAATAAAAGCCATCAGGTAGACATCCTGGGTAGTTTGGGAACTGATATTGCAAACCTTTGACTGCTATCTGACTTTTGAAAAATACTACCAGAAAAGCCCATGGGAATTGAGACAGCTTGATGATACCCTCTTACATCCTATCAAACTCCCTCCCCATCACCTCTTTCTTCAAAGGTAATGCTCCACAGACTTTTGATCAAATAGGGAAGTCAAGAGATGTTACATTTAATTTAATTAATTTTCAGATATCAATGTACTTCTGATGGACATTAAGTGATTTCAAATAAAAATGGTGGGCTGGGCCCCAGCACATAGCCTTAAAAAACTCTTGACATTTAACTCTCGACATCTTGCTGAGTATTTTATTTGCCTGACCAGTTTTGTATAAATAACCGACAATGTTTATTAATTTTATAAACATCTGTCTGGTTCTTGAAAGAAGCAATCTTTTGAATAAATGAAACACTCATTAAGATTGTCACTTGCTGCCATCTTCTGGTATTTTAATGTCATATTAAAAATGTTTTTTCCCCTTACTGAATTAACAATGTGTGTGGACGATATATAAATAAAACTGTCGGCTTAGAGGGGCTTAGAGAAATCGTTAGGCTGTCAAGTGGGAGACGTCTCGCTAGATAGAGCTTTAAGCATAAATGAGGATAGGTCCATGTGTGCTTAAATGAAAACGTTTTGCTATACAAGGAAATACATTTATTTATGGGAATTAACAGATTTTTTTATATGGCTTCCATCCAAAGAAAGCTTAAAAGCAGGAGAACTAAATGAGGCAAAATGGGCGTAACAGTAATTGGATGGGCACAAAACATATAAAAAAATAGAAATAGTAATTTTATAAAAAAAATATAATATAAATGATCAACACAGCTTTTGATGTGTAAAATGTGTATATATGAAAAATGGAAAAAGGGCTTACAATTAACACAGTGACATTAACAAGTGTGCTAAACAAGATGTAAATAAAAGTAATAAAGGACTTAAGAAGTTTAGTCGAAAATTACAATGTTTGACTATAGACATGTTTTGAATTGGGTGTACATGTGAAGGCTATTGGAAATGTGAAAAGACAGAGTTTAAATAATGGTTAGCATCTGCATTTGGGACAGGTCTTAAAAGTCAAAAGAACAATGTTACAAAGTTATATGTCTATATGATGTTCTGGTGCTGGGATACAGCTTATTTGTGTTGGTTGCTAGAGTGCTTTACATGGATGCTAGGGCACAGCTGGACCGTTTCCTTGGTGATTATTAGTCAAAAGAGGCCACCCCCTTGTCTCTTCAATGTTCTGATGACTCTCACCTTTTTAATAAAAGTTTGATGATTGCTGGGGTACTGTTACTGGTTACTATTCCATGACTATGTGTTTGAGCCCCATCAAAGTCTCTACAACATTTATACAAAGTGCTATGACAGGGTGTTTCTATATGAAACACTCTTTAGTTGCCTGACATCTGCCACTGTGTTGAATTAAACCAACAAATCATGAAACCATGTATAAATGTTTAAGATAGATAAACACATGTCATTATTATCAGCTTTTATTTGTAACCAAAAAGTTATAGATTGCCCCTTTAACATGCTAGAGAAGAAATGGCCCATCACTGGCATTTTGGTTCTTTCCTTTTTTTAATTGTTTTTAAAATTGTGTTTATATAATTTTTTACCATAAAGACCCAACTGCAATTTTAAAGAGTTACTAAGGGCTTACTTAAGGTTCACAAACCTTTTTCTTGGAAATATGATATAAATAGTCCGAATCAAAATAAATATTACTTTAAAATGTAAGTTTAAATATGAAAGTTTAAATATAAAAACTGCTGAAAAAAGTGACAAATATAAAAAAGTTTAATAGCACTTACCTTGCAACGGTTACAACAGAGTCCATTGCTGCACATTGCGTCATGGGTAAGAGTGCATTTCTTGCAGCATGCTCCCCCAGCACGGGAGCATTCCTACAATAAATTAACCTCAACATTAATAAATAATGTCAACACAGCCATGCAATATTCACTTAATTTAATACTAAAACACTTTAGGAGCTCATTCCCATGCTTTGAACTGATGATCTAGTCAAAGTTGATCTTAAAAGAGAGAGTACTTTTTACACTAAATGTTTAAGTGACATTATACTTTGTGTGGGATCTATTGTCACCCACCACTTGAGAACCACAGTCACATTCTTCTCCTTGTTCCACAAAGCCATTGCCACATTCAGGAGGGTCCAACAGCTGCAAACCAGAAAATGTTTCAGTTATGTAGGGAAATGAAATACTACATAATGGCCCCAATATGGGGAATGTGATTCAGGTGTGCCTGTCTCTAAATGTGTGAAATCAGACCTATTTATAGGCAAGTGAAGGTCATGTGACATAGCGTTACATGTCTTTAAAACACTGCCTATAATACATCAGCAGATTTTACATCAACAGCACCAACAGTTGTGCTGGTTAAAGCATTGGGCTTGTAATCAGTAGATTGCTGGTTTGATTTAAGCGGAAACAGGTAGCAACTGAAGTGCCCTTGAGCAAGACACCTAACTCCTGATTGTTTCCTGTGTGCTGCAGTGACACTGTATGTAAGTCTGACCCTAGGGGCTCAAAGTAGTAGAAGATAGCCCCTTTAAAACTACAGTAAGATACCAAGATGGGACCCGCATGTGACAAAAAGACCTCAGCCATCTGTCACCACACTGTAAGATGACACCAAGGGAAAATGACACCAAGGGATGTTTCCCAGTAAAGGCTCCATCAACAGGTTCATGGCTAGAAAACACACCATCCACATAAACATTGAGGGTAGCTAAAGCTAACCTTGCAAAAAGGTGCTCTTGGAAAAACTTCAGCACTAAATCACCAGCGCACTGAACCAGGTCAACATGGTTTTGCTCACACAGCTTGGCCATACTTCTGTCAAGTGGACTCCACCACTCCATTCTCCAGACCTCAGTTGCTGGCTCTACAGGATATCTGCTCCCAGATTAATATGCCCTGAAATGTATATGCTTAAAGAAGTGAGTCAGAATCACATTAGCCGCTGCTACCATGAGGGCTAATAGCCTCTAAATCTGGAGGACTTTTCAGTGCTGGCCTAGCTGAATGATACTAACACAAATGCAGGAGACAACTGTGCTTGCATCCTAGTTCCAAATTACCCCTATATACATAGTTCTCTAAACTGGAGAAAGAATGCTCTTTTTGGGGTTATTGCTATGCTGTGTAGCTAGCTCTCGGAAGATGGCCATAGACTAGCCTGCCATATACGTAATTTTAGACATGAATGTCCCTAAAGTTTTAAACGTTAAGCTCAACAAAGAGCATGAGAGAAAAGGTCTAGAAAAGAGAGTCTATCTCCTGCTGTTCCTTCACCAAATCAAGCTGCAGACCGTGGGTCTGCTGCCTGACTTCCATTTGAAAAGAGTAAGGCATGAGCAGAGCATATATAGTGGATTATATCTTGAGAGCTGATCTAGCAGGTTCCGGTTCCGCTAGATCAAAATACACACATATCATCGTGGTGTAGCATGGGCAGAGTGACACACAACTTTTTTTCTTTTGCTTTCTTTGTTTCTGTTTGCTTCCTAGTGCTAATATCTTTTAACTGCTAATATTTTTATCACACTTAAACCTGACTAACATGCAGACAATTTTTGACCAAAGCTAATAAAATATTTTTGCAGACACCTTTAAATGCTTTGTGGCACACAACAGTGTGTCGCATGACCTTGAATTGCCTGTAAATTATTTTACACATTTCAGACTTGTGCTATAGGCATGTGTTACGCATACTGTCATATATATGCAACATTGAGTTCCCTCGAAAGTCACTTCCCAGTATGTAAGAGTTTACACAATATGTAAACATTCTCTTATGTAAATAAAGACAGAATTTTTTAATTTTATCAGAATTTTTAAGGGCCACTCCGGACTAACCTTGTTGGGTTTGTTAAAAAGGCAGCTCCCTCCTCCATTCTGGAGGAACCGAATATACTCTTCAATGCTGCACCGTGAAAACTTTCTTGGTAGATAGTATCTGTCAATTCACACAATAAAGTCTACACAGTTCAGAAATATGTACATGTGAGTGAGAAAGTGAGAAAAGCAAACAAAATAAAAAATTTATATTTATATACAACTGCTTTTATTCATAGTGAGTTGGTGGGTAAATACCAAGTTACATGGAAGGTCAATTAGATTTATTAAGTTTCATGAAGGGCTATTTAGGTTTAATATTTAGTAGATAATTTTGGTCAGTTTCAGCTAACAGAAATTGCAGTTTTAGTTAACAATAAAAACACTGCTGCATTAAAATTTGTTAATGTAAATCACTTACTGTACAATAAAGTATGCAAGCTATATATTGTGTATTTCTGTGAATTAAACCAGTGTTAGAAACTTTATGTTTTGGAAGATAACACTTCATAATTTGCACTTGACTCACCCTGTATCTTCCATGATGCAACCCAGCCATGTATCTGGACACCTGCACTCTCCTGTCACATACACACAATAAATGTATGGCCCTTGCTTTTTTAATCATCTGTAAAAAGTGGTATTCTAGAATCTGAATCTTAAATTTACTTCTTAATAAATACAGTTATACAGAAGGAAAAGACATTAACCTGCAGTAGCACGCTCCTTTTTCCACATCATTCCAAGGTTCTGTCCTAAACTCTGGCATAAGGTGATGGCCATGGGCCCGACATTTCCATACTGACACAAACAAATATATAGGAAGTTAGCAGTCATTAACCTCAGGAAATCCTTGTAAGAAGTGGTGGTGGTCACTTTGGATAAAAGCTTTAAGTTAACAAAAAATAACATTAACCATTTTAGTTCTATAATTCACTGTTTAAGCTAGAAAGAGTTCCATGCACTGCTATTGAAGAAAATGCAAATGCAAAGCAAATGCAATACAAAACCTCCACAAATTATGTCCACAAACACCATCATTATGACAACACAGGCACCGCAATACTCACAGCACAACCAAATACATAAATGTGCCACAAAAACTCACAATACAACCAAATACAGAAATCTGCTGCAAGTAGTGCAGATAACACTGATAATGTTTCAAGGGAACCCCAACAAGTGATGAATCTGGCTGGGGCATGCTTGTTGTTTAAAGTGTACTCATCAGTGGTGTTTTCATAGACCAGGAGGCATAGCATGGGCTTCGTGTGGTGTGTTCATTTTGATGTCTTAAAAATCTTAAAAAGCTAATGCTAACTTGATTAGCGATTATTTTCCTTTAAACAAACATTTGCATGCAAAAAGGCAGAAACTGAAGTTTTAGAAGTCATACTTAATTGGAATTATCTTAAAAAGGACTAATTATGCCCATTTTTACTTATGTAATTTAAGTCTTTAATGTCCCTTGAATGTGTCTGTGAAGTTGTAAAGAGACAGGTAAGTCTCTTACCTCATTGACTCCTCCTCCTCGTGTTGGAGAACAGATTCCCTCAATATAGGCAGTGCCACTGCGTCTGCTTTGAAAGGTGCGCCCCCTGTAGGTTGTAGTATTACATTGCTGTTTCAGTAGTGTTGCATATGGTTCCTTAAATGAACAACATATTTCATAATGTATTTCAAACTAAAACAGGAAGTTAGGTTTTATTCATAAAATAGCCAATTGCCTTAAATAGATAACAGCTTCTAAAAATCATATTTGACAAATGTTAAAGAAAAGTTATGTTTGCTCAATATTTATACTTAAATACTATAAAACTTTTGCTACTTCGAATTATGTGGTTTACCACATCTCACATAAATTACATTTATTGTTCTGTAGTCATCTCTCTTTCACTTCTACTGGATCTTAGTGCTGCTTTTCACATCGGTCATTGATCATGACACTCTTTCAGCAGCCTTGAGAACTATCTTGATAATAGTAGTCTGGCATTAATATGGTTTAATTTTAAGGGAACACAAGGCTGTGGCACATGCTATGGGAATGCCCTCTGGTGCATGTCAGTGTCTAAACCACATTTGAAATCAAGCCTATTTAAATACTTACAGAGGCTCAGGTAATTTAGAGACCATTAAAAGGCATTTGCATTAAACCAGCCACCCTTTATGCCTTTATGTCAACTGACCACTGTGATGTGTGTGCAAAATGTAATGCCTTAGAAAGCATGTTATAAGCCTCAGATACACCTAAATATACTACTGAACCTGACACTTTCCATGGCAACAAGGATATCTCAAATCCCATCATAATTTTATATCAGCTACAGATGTGGCCTCTAAAAATGTATTTTTGTCCTGCAGGACTCATTTTATACCTCAATGCCAAACTGAAACTTGCGTAAGGAGTGTTTCCTCTATTATAATAAGAAAAACCTGTAACTGTACATAACCATACAATTTTACTTTTCCATTTAATTTCAATTTCACATAATTAATGTCAAATTGTTTTACCATTTAGCCGTCTTGTTTAGGATTTGCAGTGGTGGCCAGTGTTTAGGTCCACATTAAACCAATATATTAATTTAACTTTTTTTGTGGAAAGGGCATATGTAAGGGAGAGTCAATTAGTAAACTTTATGGCTGAAGCATACTGTGAGCGAGCACCTATTTCAGTTCGCTTCCTACCCTTCTCCCTTTAACATTATCCAAACTGAAGAAGTAGGGGAGCAACATTTAGTATTGGTCCAGGAACTAGACACTCTCTTGACCAAAGGGGATATAGAATGCATTCCTCCTCATGTGAGAGGAGGTATGACTTTCAGAGTAGCCTCACATGAGAGATCCTTTCAGAGTAGCCCTATTGCCATATACCTTTACAGATTGCATGGATGTAGTCCTGGCTCCTTTCAGACCTCAGTACATTCACATTCTAAATTATATAGACAACTGGAAAGCCATGGCTAGCCACAAGCAAGAGCTACTTTTCTTAAGATAATCTGGGATGCTGGGAATCCTTGTGCTTTAGGTACAGAGGCTGTTGGCCATGTGATTCAGTTGATTCATTTCATAAAACACCCACAAAGGGTGGTAAGAGTTATGAGTTGAAGGCTTTGTGACTCAGATCCTGGGGGACGTGGGGAGCTTCTAATATAGAAGTAGCCTGGAAATAATGGGTGTGTTTTTGTTGCTGAACTTCCTCCTAAAGCTAGAAAGGCAACACATCCTAGTCTGCAGCCATGGTCTCATATATAAATCATCAGGGTGGTTTGCAGTTGTGTCTTTTCAGATCTGGGCAGCAGATCTTCCTCTCTGAGAGGCAGAGACTAAATCTGCATTTACATTCCAGGGCATGCAACTCTGGGAGCAGATACCCTGTTGAGATAGGAGCTGAAGCCTGGGGAGATCCAGATGTAGTGGAGTCTATTTGGAATAGGTCTGGAAGTCAATCTCTCAAAAGAGATGGCTCACTATCCCCTTTGGTTCGCACTCACTCCGGCCTTATTGGGGCTCTTCTCAGCATGCCTTTACCGGCCTAACCATTTTTTGAATCAGCTATTTCTGCTAACAAAAGAACCAATTGAGGGGACATCTGAAAGGAGACAGTCTCTGATATTGTGCTTTCTCTGTGATGCCAGGCGGCTAAAGCCTATCTGCTCTTGATTGGACCTAAATGTGATCCTACAAGATTAATTAGAGATTCCAAGACTGATTACTTTTCCAATAATCAGTCTTGGAAAAGTTTCTGACTCTTAAGGTGGCTCTGATGTTAGCATTAAATTCTCCAAAAAGTGTTGGAGACTTTCAGCAGCCCCCCCTCTACTTGGTAAGTAATGCTAAAAGCTATTCTGCATTGCTAGAGCAAAAGAAACAGCATCTGGTATGCTCAGTAAGACCTTTAAGGATCTATGTCCACTTGGACCCCCACTTGTCCCCACTTGGGACAGAGGTAAAAATCAGCTTACATTCTGGCCTGCTTTGGTGGCTGCAACAGAGGCAATGCTGTCACCAAGTAGCATTTGTCTTACTGGATTACTGAAGTTATCCCTTAGGCCTCCAACGCATGTAATAATATTACATCTTACTACATACCTAAATCAGAGGTCACTCCACAAGGAATGTAGCATCATTGAAGGCCTTGGCCAGGGTTGCATTTTCAAATTATGTAAATGCTGTGACAGGTTGGTGCTCTTCATACACATTCATAAAAAATGTATAGTTTAGATTTAATCCCAGATTAAGGCTCTTGTGTGCTGCTGATCTGAAGGTCTAGTTGCCTGTTCTTACAATAACATGCTAGTGTTACACAACTGGTGAGGTAGGCACTTCCTTTAGTATGACATAGTGGATATTCAGTCTTGTATCCAACCCCAGGAAACATGGTTATATACATTACCTGAGATGTTCCAAGTTGTTTTCATTTCAGTCTGATTAGTTAAGCATCATTGACTAGTAAGACCACAGCCATAGTTGGGGTGAAAGATGTTAATGTGACATTCAGATGCTATGAACCTCTTATGTCTAGCCCCCTGTTTATGCCATCAGTTTGTGTTCTGAGTCTCAAAAGTACATTTTGTCAACTCAAAAAAGACCTTCTTGTTGTGAGTCAACAGAACTAGCCACTGTGTTACACTCCTTTAAATTATAATGTAAGGTATTTACAGATTAATTGAGAAGTTGTATGTATTGTAATTTGTGAACTTACGACAGCAGATGTGCCACGTCACTTTTCTCCTTGATATTCTCCTTCCTGTATTTCATAAAATCACGCAGAGTCACAAGGGGGTCATCACCAACTGAAACCATGTTCTGAGTTGACCATGTCTCCATAGCAACAAGCACTATTCTGGTGTTAAGCTGCTCCTTGTAGATCTGAAAAT
Source organism: Yasuhikotakia modesta (assembly GCA_036877545.1). Classification (NCBI taxonomy): domain Eukaryota; kingdom Metazoa; phylum Chordata; class Actinopteri; order Cypriniformes; family Botiidae; genus Yasuhikotakia; species Yasuhikotakia modesta. The sequence continues at coordinate 20,790 of JBAJNP010001938.1, read as the reverse complement.
TACAAGGACATTTTTCTTTTACAATCAGAATTTCAACCCTTAGGTATTAGTATCTATTAAACTTTTAACACCACAAGACTCACAGCGTCAGCCATATTTACTACAGCTTTGGCAAAGTTCCTTGTTTGAGGGGCTGACCTTCGCATCTGAACAAACTACAGAAAGGGAAAAACACACTGAATATGAACAAGACATTTTAAACAACATTCAAAAAATAGTGTGCAACATATCTTTTATCAGATCTTACCAGATCATTGTCATTGACCACTAGTAATTCTACATACTTGGTTTCACTCTGAACAGTGCGGAGACCTCTCCGAGCCTGCAGGGGTAGATAAAGAGACTTTACTTACTTACAAAGTGAAAGTGACATTAAATTTGACCTCTGCAATGATACCCATCCTTTGTGAGGAGTGAACACACACACCGGAAGAAGTGGGCAGTTATCACTGCAGCGCCCGGGTGACAATTGGGGGACAATTGAAGTGCCTTGCTCGAAGGCACTTCAGTTGCTAACCACTGGTGCTTTCAGTAATAGACATTTACATTTATGCATCTGACAGATGCTTTTATCAAAAAAACTTCAAGTTATACATTTTTACCAGTACACATGCTCCTTGGGAATCGAACCCACAACCTTTACGCTGCTAACGCAATGCTCTACCAACTGGAGCATATAGCAGGAGCATATAGCTCAGGAGCATATAGCTCAGTTGGTAGCCGCCCACTTCTTCATGTATGTGTGTGTACAGGAACCTACTCAATACAAGCCCAACTCCTTAACCACAGCTGCATACAAAGCATCTGTTATCATGCTAGCCGGTTAGCTGGTGTTACAGATTACTATCTTTTTAATCTAGTTAGAGTTCATTTGCCACATTTAGCATGGCATCCTTCGTCAGCACTGAGGGTTTCACATGTGATAAATGCAGGTAAATTTTTGGCTGATGATAAAGGTTTTTAGCATTGGAGACCTGCATCCAACTTTTAAGTAAAGTAAGAGTTAAAGTGTCTTGGAGCAGACTTTGGATGTGATCAGGTCTATACAATGACCCGCAGCAGTAACATTTTGTGACTGCACAGCCATAGAAAAAACGTCATGTTCCAATTACAGTTTTAAACAGATCCTCCTCATATAGTGATGCATCCACTGAGAAACCTGTTAAAAGTGCCCTAGTTATATGGCCACTATAGTCAAATGTTTAGTAGGGACCAGAGCACCCAACGTCAAAGCAAAATTTAATGTGCTGGCGAAATTAAAACAAAAATTTAGAACTTTAATGATTAAAAATATAACATTTGGTACTAATTATTATACATGTTGACAAATTATGTTTGTCTCCATCAGTCAGAGATCACTAAACAATATTAAGACGTTTATGAACTTGCTAGTACAATGTTGAACAAGGTAATATTCTTTGGCCCCCTTTCTTCTTATATGGCTTATTGGTCACAGATCAATTCTAATTTGTTGGTGATTTTAAAATTCATGTAGAAAAAGAAAAAGTTGCATTTGGGTCGGCTTGGGTTCACCACCTAGCCCCTAAAAGAAATGGTGTGAATTTAATTTTAGTAAGATACAAACTAGTAAATGCAGAGGCTACATGTTACCACAAGCATGTTCCTATTCATAACTTAATGACAAATGAAATCAAAATTATTTGAATACAAAGCCTTTTTTATAAAAACATCATTTTAATTTGTTTGTTATTCATTTTCTAGTGTTCTGATTGATTGTACTAACTTTTCAGCTTAACCAGAAAATAAATATCTTGAAATGGAAAAAAGCATTAGCTTGTGTTATCAGAATCTGCTGTGGTCTTTCATTCACACCCTTCAGTTTATTCAGGTAACATAGAAACCAGATAAATGCAATGACAGGGCACTGGATAAAGCACTCTGGCTACAGAAGGCATCAAAAACTCAAGCACTCCAAATCGACTGTGAACTTGCAGAAGATTTGAATAATTACACTTAGCAATAATTAATAATATTAACAATTTAATTCAATTCCAGAATTAAATCTCATTCCCATAAGCTTATCGAAAATAGAAATCAAGAAGGATTAGAATATGCATAGAACATTGGGAAGACTGAAGCACATGATTATGTATCTGTAGTGCATAATCATTTTGTTAGTTCGTTCATTCTGTTCTTGTAAGTGTATTATTACAAGAACAATTACAAATTATTGTAATCATTGCAATTATTTGTCATTTATTAAAAATCCCATATTCCCCTGTGTAATGACGGGTCAACAGCGTTTGGATCCATTTGCAGTAGTTTATTAAAAAACTCAGAAGTGAGCAACCCTGCGGTGCGGGGGTCTTCCTCTAGATCTGGGTGCTGGCCAATCTGGGTTTTCTTGGTGAAACTCCTCGGTGAGAGAGAAGGGTCCAGGATGTCCTCAGCAGGAACCCAGGAGAGTTCCTCTGGACCATAACCCTCCCAGTCGACCAGCAACCGTAACTGACAAACACGTCACTTTCACTACTGTAGTTGTCGACCCCGACGCCTCGAGTTCAGGATGCGGTTGACCTGGTAGGCCTCTTCACCATCAACGATAAGGGGGGAAGGCCTCTGATTTCTGGTCCCGTCTAGGTCCTCCTCTCTGCGGGATCGAGCAGCAGGCTTGAGCAGGGAGACATGAAAGGTTGGTGAGATACGGTAAGATCTGGGTAAACACAGGTGGAATGACACTGGAGTAATTTGTCTGATGATTTTGGAGGAGCCCACATACCTGGGATTTAACTTTTTGCAAGGAAGCCTTAGACGGAGGTCTCGAGTTGATATCCAAACCCACAGTCCCGGAGTGTATTGAGGATTCCCCGTGTCTGTTGGCCTGGATGGTGGTGCGCCAGACCACTCTATGAAGGTGAGTATGGGCCACGTTCCAGGTCTCCTCGCTCCTTCTGATCCAGTCGTTGATTGCAGGTAAGATGGTTCACCTCACCAGGGGAATAGTGGAGGTTGGTACCCGTGGGTATATTGAAAGGGAGTCAGCTGTGTGGTAGGTTTGCGTAGGGAGTTCTGGGCGTACTCAGCCCACATGAGGTAATGGCTCCAGTCGTTTTAGTTGTTGTTGCAGTAGGTGTGCAAAAAGCGTGTGAGTTCTTGATTCATCCTCTCTGCCTGGCCGTTAGACTGTGGATGATAACCTGATGAAAGACTGTTTATCAGGTTATCAGGTTTATCAGGTTAAATTAATGTTAAGTAATTTGCAGAAAGCTAACCACACATGGGATATAAACTGGGGACCCCTATCAGAGACAATATCCTGAGGTAGGCGGTAAAATCTGAAAATCACATTACACAGAGTTTCAGCAGTCTCCATAGCAGTAGGAAGTTTAGGAAGTGATATTAGCCGGCTTCCTTTAGAGAATCTGTCTATGACAGTTAAAACCACAGTGTTACCCTGGGATTCAGGTAAATCAGTGACAAAGTCCACTGCAATATGAGACCAGGGTCGTTAAGGAACAGGAAGAGGTTGTAATAAGCCTGCAGGAGGAGTGTGTGGAACTTTATGTTGCAGGTGGGACAGTTCTTAATAAAGGTAATCACATCCTTCCTCATGTTAGGCCACCGGAACCTGTTTGAGAGCAGTTGTTGTGTGGTTGCAATACCTGGGTGTCCTGAGCTTAAACTTTTGTGGACTTGAGTAAGAACTCGAGTTTGGAGGTCGAGGTTAATGTCCCACTGTATGGGTGAAACAATAAAGTTAGTGGGTATGATAGGCTCACCGGTCAGTTCTTGGGGTTCAGCATTGTGAAGTCGTGACAGGAAATCAGCTTCGGGGACAATAAGTTACAGTGAAGTTGAACCTTGTGAAGAACAAAGCCCAGCGGGCCGGGCGGTGGTTAAACCTCTTGGCTGACTGTAGGTATTCTAGATTCCTGTGATCCGTCAGCACGAGAAATGGTTGTTTGGCACCCTTGAACCAGTGTCTCCAAGTGGCCTTCATCGCCAATAGCTCCCGGTTATCCACATCATAGTTCTGTTCAGCAGAAGAGAGTTTATGAGAATAATAAGCACATGGATACAATTTAGGTGGTTCACCATGTTGTTGGGAGAGAATGGCCCCGATGCCCATGCTGGAAGCATCCACCTCTACCACAAATTGTTTCTCATGGTCTGGGTGGTGAAGGATGGGAGCTGACGTGAAGCGGGTCTTGAGATCTTCGAACGCCTGCTGGGCAGAGGGGGACCAGGACAAACGGTGAGTACCTTTCTTGATCATACTTGTTAGAGGTGCCACAACAGCACTAACGTTCCGGATGAACCATCTGTAAAAGTTTGCAAACCCAAGGAAATGTTGTAGCTCTTTAAGGTTTTGGGTAGAGGCCACCTCAGAACTGCGTTGACCTTAGAATCCTCCATGGCTACTCCTTCGTGGCTGATGACATAACCTAGAAAGGAGACTTTAGATTGATGAAATTCACATTTTTCTAGCTTAGCATACAGTTGATTCTCGATTAAACGTTGCAGCACAGCCCTCAAATGTTTAACATGTTCTGAGTAAGTGTTTAAATAAATCAGGATATGATCAATGTAGACAGTTACCTTGGTTCCCAGCATGTCTCTGAAAATGTTGTTGACGAACGCCTGAAAACAGGATGGACTGTTGGATGATCTGATATTGGATAATCTGATAGGTATTCGTAGTGTCCGTTGGTTGTTGAGAAAGCGGTTTTCCACTCATCAAGCATCATTCTCTTTCTGAAAGGGTTAAACGGGTTCTGGCGACCTGCATAGGTTCATCAGTGCATACAACGGGTAGGTGAACCACAGGCTTTCTGGGTTCAGGCTCAGGCTGACGGGTTCTTTGTAAGTTGTCTAGGCGGATAGCCATGGTGAGGTATTCATCCAGCGTTCTCCCCTCATCACGGCATGCAAGCTCGGCCTACAGAGCTGAAGATAGACCCTTGCGAAACAGTAACTTGAGGGGGCCCTCCTCCCATCCGGTTTGGGCTGCCAGAGTGCGGAATGTTAAGGCAAATTCTGCAGCTGCTTTCTTACCCTGGCGGAGTGTAAGCAGTTGTTCACCTGCATCCTCACCAGATGCGGAGTACTGGAAGACCTCATGGAATTTCTGGAGAAACACTGAGAAGGAGGGGAGAGGAATTTGGTCAGAAAACCATATACAGGTAAATGGTCACCAGGGGCAAACGAGATCAACGTGGGAATTCCAAAATCACAAACAGTATACAGGCAAGGGTCGAGGCAGGCAGAAAACACAAAGAGTAATCCAGGCAAAGTTCACAAAAGGCAGGCAGAGAACAATCAGGAAACGAGTAACAGTCCAGGTCATGCACATGAAATCCACCACAAAGAGAAATGCTCGGAAAAGGCACCATTGGTAATGCTAGACTTTGCACTGAACTAGAGTTCGTGGCATCCTTATGAACAGAGTTTGATTATACAAAATGGTCGCCACCTGATAGGGGTGTGGCCCAGGTACGGGGCTTCTGGGAAATGTAGTCCACTAGTACTCCGGGGATGGATCCCACTGTCAACTGGCAGAGGGAGCCACAGGGACCGAGTTCGTGACACCCTGTACCATAAAATGTTATCTTTTCATCTCCACGTGCAACACCCTGTCGGGAGTGTTTGTTTGGTTTATCCCATATCCCATATATGTTTATCCACATATCTGCTGGAAGAGGTGATGGGAGGAATGGGTGGTGTCCTTCACGATAGTGGTGGTTTTACGGCAGCGTTGTGTAAGAAATATGTCCAGGATTGTGGGCAGAGGGGCACCATTACAGCTGTGTTCACCATCTGTTGTAGGGTTTTCCGGTCAGCGGCACTGCAGTTCCCATACCAGACAGTGATGCAGCTGGTCAGCACACTCTCGATTGTGCCCCTGTAGAATGTGGTGAGGATGGGTGGAGGGAGACTTGCTCTTAAGCCGGCGCAGGAAGTGTAGCCGCTGTTGAACCTTCTTGGAGAGTGATGTAATGTTGGTGGACCAGGTGAGATCCTCTGTAATGTGCACTGCCAGGAATTTGGTGCTACTGACCCTCTCCACAGTTGAGCTGTCGATGGTCAGTGGGGGGTGGTTAACAGGGTACTTCCTGAAGTTCATCACAAATTCTTTTGTCTTACTCGCATTGAGGGACAAGTTGTTTGCACTACACCATTTGACCAGTTGTGCAACTTCCTCTCTGTAGGATGTTTCGTCATTGTTGCTGATGAGCTGTGGCCTACCACAGTTGTGTTGTCTGCAAACTTGATGACATAATTGGAGCTGTTCTTGGCAGTGGGTCGTGGGTCAGCAGGGTGAAGAGCAGCGGGCTGAGCACACAGCCCTGTGGGGCACCTAGGCTCAGTGTTATGGTGCTGGAGGTGTTGCTGCCAACATGGACTGACTGAAATCTTCCTGTTAGAAAGTCCAGGATCCAATTACAGAGGGAGGTGTTTATGCCCAGCTGAAGTAAATGAGCCTTCTGACATATAAGTCCTTGTTTTCTAGGTAAAGGGCCAGGTGGAGGGTGGAGGAGACTGCATTGTCCTCCACCACTGCGTCTTCCAAATCCCTGCCTTCATCTCAGTCGTCGGTGACGTCTGTTCCACCTTGGCCCTCCGGTTTCTCATTGTCACCTGGGATTATCGACTCTCCATCTGTGCCCAGTCAAGCTGTCTGGCTGTCCCCCTTTCAGGAGTCCGACCTCTCCCAGAGTACTGTCACACCCCTGTCTGGACTGTCCATGTTTGGAGTTCCTGTGCATGTTTGTCTAATTAGTCTCGCCTGTCAATTTTTATGGTAAGTAAGTGTCATAACATAAGTTATACGTTGGTTCATGTTTTGTCTTGTTTGTCAGTTGGTAAAGTTCCGCTGTGTGTTTCATGTTCTTGCCTTGGTGTATTGTTTGGATTTTTTTTTGTTACTCAATGATTGGATTCTATGTGACTCAAGCCTGCTTTCTGAGTGCACACATTACACCACGTAAGTTGGAACAACATATCCTGCTTAAAATGATGCCTTTTATCTATCATGTTAAATTGACTAAATGCCACAGTTTAGAAGTACATACTGTTTTAGAAGGCAGACAGTCTGAATACATTATCTTATCATAGACCACTGGGAGAGGTATCTCACATAATCAGGTATTACTAATGCATTCCTTCCCTACCTTATAACGCTTTATTCATAAATAAAGGCTGCACACCTAGTATCCTTTAGTTTTATTAATTTACATCTTATAATGAACATTCAAAAATGCAATAATGTTACATTCTGTTTTCAGTGTTGTATGTTTGACAATTTTTCTGTGTTTTACTTCTCATTATATGTAAAGCTTCTTTGTTAAAAGCAATATAAATAAAACCGAATTAAATATTAAGGTCAATCATATTGTGTTGTTTTATTTCTATTTCAGGTTAGTAATTTTATTTTCTCCTAGAAATCTTTTATTCATTAACTGATATAAATGGAAACTGTCACCTGTCTTTTTGCCCGTCTCAGTCCATCTGTGATCTTGGGCTTGTTCATCTTCATAGAAATGGGAGGGTCATCATCAATGTTAGAGTCATTGTTGATCCTAGTGTTTCCTGGAAATTATGATGGTATAAATAGTTGACCCCAATAAAAAGCACCTTGAACAAAAAGTGCCCACTTATGAGCTTTCAGTGGATCAAGAGATGTGCATTACTGGAAAATGATCCATGTAGAAAATCAATATGCAGTAGACACAGAAATGAGAGATCAGGAACCACAAAAAACCTGCTGAATGCTGTGAGTGACATTGAGCAAAAAAACAAAGAAATGCACATTAGAGACTGTAATAAATATCTTAGAGCAGTAAAAGGAAAAATCTTTAAAAGCATCCTCATAGGAAAACAGAATGTTCAAATTTATCTATCATGTCCAAATCTGTTTGACATTGAACAGCAACTGATTGTTAATCACCTACATTTAAATGTCTAAATGTAGTCCAAAAATGTTATACAATTTTTATAGCGTTCTCTTTACGCCAAGGTTTCATTTATTCAACAATTCCATTATTGTACAGTTTTCACAAATTTAAATATTGCATAGTTGATGCATGCTGCAAGTATTTTTATGCAGAACATCCTTTTTAACTTTTTGTGTGAACTAAATCTATATTTTGATGTTTTGTACCTGAGAAAATGAGTTTTGTACCTGAGAATGGAGTGAGACGGACATCTGCCATTCTGTACACAAGATGTGTGTTTTCCTCCTGTGTGTGACAGAATAAAGAAAGTCTTGTTACACTTTTATTCAGAACTGATGCTGTGCATTATTATTTTGTATATTATTCTGATCTATAGACTTATCATAAACAAATTAAATGTTGTGTTTCACTTGACAGTAATCATACGTTTTTTAAAACAAACTACATTTACTCATTTGTAGATGAATACATACATAGACCCTGTGTGGGGCACAAGCCATGTGAAGGTCTTCATAGGTACAAGAACTGGATTGCTCTTACAGCAGCAAGTGATCAGGGACTTCATATTGTGCCCTTTGCCCAGAATTTGAAAATAAAGCGCAGGTGGTAGATCCTTTTCATACTTCATGTTCATGCACCCAAACTCTGAAACAGTCTACTCTCTTTAATCTAGAGACTCACCTCTTTAATCTAGCCTACACAATGGATTTACTACGCAAATCCCTTTACATAAGATCAGATGTGCTGTTCAGCTCTGTTTATATTCAAGAAAGTTACAAACTGCAGCTTTAACATGTCAGAGAACCCTATCGGTTGAGCCTGGTTTCTCCCAAGGATTTTATCTCCATCGATACAATATTGGAGTTTTGGTTCCTTGCCTACTGGGAGACTTCTGATATTGTTAATTAAAGTGAAATTGTATAATTACAATAATAAAAAAATCTGCTGTTTTGTTATTTCTTTGTCTCCAATTATTGTTCATTCTCTTTCATTGTGTAGTGTGCAGGTATTTGTATTGTACATATTCTATTTATGTGTGTATTTTTGTGTGTTGTGTCTATTTTATAGTAATATTGCAAATCCCTATTCCCATCTCATAAAATGTCTGTTGCCTTGTGAGACACGTTGCATAGTCTCACATGTAAATACTGTTTTAGTTGGCTGCCGGAATACATTATCCTCTCATAAACCATGGGGAGAGGTACAAGCCTTTGCACATAATGATTTATAACTTGTTAAATGTAATGCTTCATAATGTTTCTATGTTTTCAGCATAATGTTTCTATGTTTTCAGCATAATGTTTTAAATGTACATCTATTTTTTAATGGTCCAAATGTGTTTTTATCGATTTAGCCTCTTTATCCATAAGTTTCAATATTTAATTTTATTAATATACATCTTGCACATACTATTTGCAAACATGTATTATGTGTTGAACATGATTAATACTTTTTTATTATTAGTTTAAAATTTGACAGTGAATTTAAGGTATACTTTTTTTTAATCAGGACTTTCCTTCCCCTGGGATCGAACTCACAAACCTTTGCAGTGTTCTACCATGCTCTACCAGTTGAGCTAACAGGATTTTTCAGAAGAAGCACTACATAAATAAAATTGAATTAAAATGTCTACATGAGCAAAGTGACATGACAGAAACAGACACAGAAATTATAACCATTATAATCAGTGATGCTGTGTGCACTTATTGAGGCACAATGCATAAGCAATGCATTTTTTTGTTTTCCCTGTTGGGTTGTCAAAGTCCTGACACTATCACTTTTAAACCCACATTAAACTCAGACTTATTAATTAGTGGTTTCCAGTGGTATTATTACATGTTTTAAGCATAGATATTTTTTATTTTTATCTAAGCATTGATGGTGTATGGTTATATATAATTTCAGTTTTTAAAGACACAGTAATGATGATTGAGCTGAGGAGTCACAAGAAATTCTGGCAGGTGGGACGTAATGTCTTAATTCCTTGTTTAGGAAACAAGAGTAACAAGCAAGACATTCCTTTCAACATTACGTTCAATGTATGGAGTCTGAATGAAAAGCAACACAATCACTGAACTGTGTTTAAAAGCATTGCCAATGCAGGTTGTATCGAACAATGTGACAACAAACATTGTAGCTCTGTAACCTTTCCAGCAGTCAATCAAAAAAAAAGGTGGGGTGGGACAACTGCACTTGTTTGCTTACTCTATACTAGGCTAGGGAAAATGGTACCATGCTTATAAGACTGTTGTTTTTTTTCCAGTTGATGCACTGTTTCTATGGTTCCCTCAATTGTAAGTCGCTTTGGATAAAAGTGTCTGCTAAATGCATAAATGTAAATGTAATGTAAATGCAATCTAAGCTGGACAATTCCTTTGTACCAGTTTTGTGATTAAATGGACAGGACCCACCATAGGGAAAGTGCAGCTACTATTCCTTTAGAAGAGAAAAAATATTTTTGAAGTCCTTCCTTAGAGATTACTACCCATGCAACTCACTTAGACCTCAATACTTTCTATAAATTCAATCTTGCTTTCCTCAGAAATTGTGAAATCTTACAAAGGAATTCCCCAACCTACAGCACTGCTATGTCTTCCAGTGAGGCACTCTGCGCTAATGGCCACAGCAATTAAGTTAAGTAGGTCCCTAACCGAAAGGGGCACGACACACACTGCGGCTTTGCGCACCAGTGTATTGGCATCCACTACCAAAAAATAGTCGGGACATTGGGCATGCATCCAGGCTGGGGATGCAAACTTATGCACACAAATGTATACATGCAATACAATTTATTTTATTGGTCCTAAATGGACAATGTTTTCTTTTAATGTAGGGGTGAATATGAGTAGCACTTGTTCTTGACAGACTTGTGATATGATAATGCTGTGCTGCTCAGTTTCATGTCTCTCACTCTCTTTTCCCTCCCACTGCGTTTCACCTCCATCCCACATGCAGAATGTTGATTCCTGTCAGTTCGTGTGTCCCTTGATTTTACACACATATTTCTGTATGAGGAACCAAGTCTGCTTTCTGTTGCTTTGATCAAAATCGGGTCTTTAGGCTGCATGCCTAATGACAAATGTTCTGTCATGAGTTGGATCCATGCCATTATCTGGCAGCAGCATAACAGCCTGAGATAAGTAGGAGGAGTGAAAGGTTCATGGCCTGGCAATAAAATTGCTTCACTCCTAAGATCCCCCTGCCCATCACCACTGTGCAAAATCAGAATGAAGAATATTTGCATATTCGTATCAGGCTGGTTCAGCATACAAATTTTACTTTTGAATCTACTACTTAAGGGCAAATGTGACTGACTGAAACAGAACTGCACATTTTCATTTTGTCAGACAAATACAAATGTTATAAAAGTTTATCTATCAATGTTTCCTTTTGCTGATGTAACATGCCATCACAGATAAAGCCTTTGAACCTGCTCTCGCTTCTGCCATGTAAGGCTCTTACTCAGCTATCTATTATTCATCTCCAATCTACTTAATCAGAGTGAGACACTGTACATGTGGTTTTAAATACTTTATGAAAATGACCCACTTAGGAGAGGAGAGAGCAATACTGATGAACAGATAAAGAAAACATACAAACAGAAACATCTCCTGCACATTTGAGCACCTTCCATCAAATTGGGTGTATACTTTGAAATACAAATTTTTGCCTGAGGAAGCTCAATATGGCAATATATTACATTCAGGAAGCAAATGTATGTAAACATACACTCAAATGTATATATGTAATGCAAGTAATGTAAACATTTTATTGGTCCTAAAAAGGTGATGTGTCCTTTTAATTTGGGCTAAATATGAATAGTACTTGTTCTTGATAGATTTGTGCTATAAAAATGCAATGTGTCTCAGTGTCAAGTTTTCTCACTCTTTCTTCTGTTTCACTGCCTTTCACCTCCATCACACATTACAGGCAGAATGTTGATTCCTGTTAGTTCGTGTCACTTGATTTTACACACATTTCTGCTTATGTACCTTTACCTTTAAGCACTATTATTCAGTGCTCATTACAGTGCACTTCCAAACTGTAACAGAAAGTGACAATTCTCTACAGTAAAAGGATAAATATTTCAACTGCATATACTGACTTTCACAACCACTGACCTGATTACTGTAGTTCTGTATGGGCTCAATGCTGTATGTAAAATTTCCATCTGAGAACATCCCTCTGTAAACAGACAAACCACAAATATTAGCTATTACAAAAACAGTGAACAAAAAAGCAAACAAAAAATCATCTCTTTCAAAGAGAAAGATTATTAGTACTTATTCCAAGATCAGGGTACATGATAAAAAAGTGGTATCCATGGTACATATCCAAACAAAATTGTAGTACATTTTTGTTAGCTATATCCCACTGTGTACAATAGCAAACTGCATTAAACGTTTGTAAGATACACACACACACACACAACTAGGATTAAGGTAAAACTTTGTTTTAATTATTTCTGCCCATAGGTCAGTTTGTTGGTTATGTGTGTCACAAACTACACATCTAGGGACCACACCACCCTAGGTGGTGGCCATTATGCTAATGTCTCTCCCCGTGTATGATCATATGTGGTAGAATTACATACAACGTGGTGGAATTACTGTTGGTTATGTGAATTGGAATTACTTATTTTCAGTTAAACACAACCAAAGAAAAAAGGACTCCAGAGAGTCTGTAAATGTCTACTAAAAAAGTTAGGTGAGTTTTATGTTTACACGTTTACATCATACCAATACTGTAATATGTTGGTAACATTACATTTCTGTGGTCTTGTAATTAAACTATGTAATCATAAATCATGAGTTACTCAAGAACAAAAACTATACGCTATATGTTATACTTAATTGAGGACAGAATCAAAACAATTCATGTTTTCACAGTGCAAATCAAATTGCAATGTCAAAAATAGAAAATCTTATTGGATTGCTCATGCCTCTTAATGTCATGTTTAGCCACAAGACTGTGATCTAAGTTCCCATGCACATTTGAGATAACATGAGGGTAAGTGTATGAAGGCAGTATTTTAATTTTTTGAGTAAACTATTTAAGTTTTTTCCTTTGCCCACAAACTAAGTCAGTGGTTTTCCTGCAAATTTATTTGGGATCACATGAATAATTACAATAGAAATAAAGGGAAGCAGGAGCAATGGGTAACCCAATCCAATGAATATGTCCTCCAACCCATACAACCATATAGGTTGTTTGTCACTCCACTGAAATATGACCCAAAGGAGCATTTACTAAAGTAGCACCCCTATTGAGAGCAGTAGACACCCGCCTTCAACTTCAACCTTAATCCAATAATGTAACTATAGAAAATAAAACTTATTGCTTTAAAGATTAGAGTTAGTAGGGAGGTGGATTAGGGACAGCTTAAAATGCCCCAAAACACTGGCCCGGCATCGCTGTCCTACAACTCCTGTGATGTGATGCTTTATGCCCTGTGGGCTTTCATCTGCATCAGAATTAGAATCATGTAGCTTGATTGTTACAGCATTTTTTTTATAGCAGCACAAAAATAATGTATTAAATCCCTGAGAACATGTACTGGATAAATATATATGTTGAATGATCTGCAAACATGTCTAAAGCATCTGCTAATGTAAATGTAACTTTTGGTAAATTGGTAATAGATAGAATGGTCATACATCACTTCATAACAACACACACAACACCACACTGACATTTTTCTGCCAGCTGAAGGGTGCATAACTTTACAAAGATACTTGCAAAAATGACCTGTTGTGAGGACAGTCTCAAGCAATCACAAAACATGTAAGTGAACTGGACTGCATTATAAACAAAATAAACAGTCATTGCTCACCGTAGGCCATGGCAGGTTGAAAGAGCCACCCATGACCTCTGAACTCCTCTTACATGGCCATGATAGTAACAGTGCTCTCCTCCCTGGATACAAAGCACATTAATTCTAAGAAAAACATGTCACACACCACACAAAAAAAATTATATAATTAACAGTCCTCAAATATGACAGCCATGTCAGCATTCCCTCATTAAAATTTATCAGATTTGCGTGATGTGATGTATCACTTATTTGGATAGGAAAAATTATATAGGGCAGGTTACACAACAACATTAACCATCTAACCAACTCTATAAGCAATAGTAATAGTGACGATACACACACATTTAAAATAGGGATTATAATTGGTATAAAGTTACAATTTCTTCCTGGTTCCGTCAAATTTATCAAATTTTCTTTTGGATTACCTTAGATATAATTTATAAATCTATTTCAGCTATTCAGTTCATTCAATCTATCTGTAAGTGTATTTGCACTGCAAGTCCAGTGTATGTGCTTCTCCTACTGCAGTAAACCAGATTCCAAGGGACACTCCAAGGGACACTCTCTCAGCTAGCCAAATTGGACACAAACTGTATACATGCAGTTGTCATGGCAACACCATTGCATTTGGCTATCTGCATAGCTGATACTAAATGGGGAGGGTGGATGCTTTCTTATGATCTTTAGCCTTGCTGAATCAAAGTTAAGCCCTCAGAATTTGTTTGTTTGTATTCCCAGACCAACAGCTAATACCTCAGAAAGTGTATATATAGAGCGGGGCTGCACTAAGACATATCAGTAACACAATTGCTAGTTACATCTCATTACTATAACTACATATACCTCACTCTGCATAGAGAACAGATCTATTACCATACATTTTGGGTAAACTTGTTAATTAATAAATTTTATTTGTGAACAAAACTTAACATCAATCCTCTACAGGGGAAATAACAAAACTAATAATACAAAAATGGATGTAAAAAAGGCATGTTTAAAAAATAGGTTTCACTGAATTTAGCTGTCACTCCTCTTTTGTGATTAATTTCTGCGCAAAAAGAGTTCTGTAAATTACAGGTGTGATATCATCATACAGTTTAATTCATCCCTCATAATTGTTAATAACTGCATTTACTATGCAAAATGTTAATGAAACCGAACAGAACAACTAATTAATAATGCTCTTTTTTGAATGGCTTGTCAGAGGAAAAGTACTAGAGTAATTATATAAATGAGGTACCATGTTATTCACACATTTTCATACTGTTTCTTTCCACTATAGCTTTTATCATCACTTTGTGGTCTCTGGGTAACCAATTACTTTAGACAAAAATATTACTAAACAATGTAGCATGTGTGTAGCTACACACGTTACATGTGTAGCTAATTTTTGTCTGTTTGTCTGTTTGTAACAGTACCAATAACAGGATAAAAGAGATTAAAAATGGAGAAAAGGATATTATTTTTCCCTACCAGACTCTGAACGGGCCGCCCATCCTCATCAAAGTGGCGTTCAACATAGTTAGATGACAGGAGATCACTGCAATTACATGCAGAATAAAATATTAATATACTGTTACAGCAAATGACAGTGCACACATTTTTCTTCTGGTGTATACAATTATGTTTTGTTATGCACATACTGATTGAGCTCCAGGTCTAAAATTAACGGGACTCCAAACACCTTCACCAGGAATGAGATCTGAGCCAGATGAATGGGCTGGAAGAAAGATGAAGATACGTTTGAAATTGGTTACATCTTTTATAAGAAAGGACTATGTCTTCACTTAGATTTGTGTGTGAATACATAGTCCTGCAGTATATATGCAGTGTATATATACACACACACACACACACACACACTGCATACTGTACATATACACATACACTGTATAGCTCTGTTCCGAATCCTAGCATGCTATCAACTGAAACGGCATATTATAGCAACGAAAGACACCCCCAAAAAGTAACATAACTATGCTGGATGGGTGTGGTTGGTTAAATCAAAGTTTGATCAAGAACCACTTTCTATTATATGGGTCAATTTTATAAATGATTTAAATAAAAAAAATTCAGTTTGAACTGATCCATACACACAGAAACATTACAAACTTTAAGTTTGCTACAAACTTAAAATATAGATGTTTGTATATATTATATATGACATTAAATTAAAATGTATTTATTATAAACAAATGAAAATTAAGAGTGAACTTCCATTAGTTCCTGACAGACTAGTAAGGTTGCAGCCTTGGTGTCACAGTCAGGTGAGACAGCTCCAGGGTATGAGGATATACAATGGCCTTTGACAGACAGGTGGCATACAGAGAACCACTGGTTACAGGAGACAAACCCTGTGGGTGTGAAATGCGATCGGTTCATGGCACTGGCTACCAAAGGCACAGAAACTTCTCAATGCAACAAGTGGGGGCTTCCATCTACACTCATTTACTGTATATAGTACTGTAGCTATATACTTCAACAAAGTCTTTCAAACAGTAATGATCTTTCAGAAATAACTGTCTTTGACTCTCTTTGATACTGTAGAAAAGAACAGGACTAGGATTTAAAGTTAAACAATACCAGAAGTTAAAATAATTAAAACTATTACTGAGACGACAGAACAAAGCTTGAAAGCTACTTTCTGTGCATCACAACCAGATCAAGAGAAACATTTGCAGTTAGACAAAAGTAATGTTTTTTTTTTTTTTTAGTGAAAATGACTGCTAGCCAATCCCTCAATCTGTCAGCTAGG
Organism: Yasuhikotakia modesta; assembly: GCA_036877545.1. Lineage (NCBI taxonomy): Eukaryota > Metazoa > Chordata > Actinopteri > Cypriniformes > Botiidae > Yasuhikotakia > Yasuhikotakia modesta. The sequence goes on along the minus strand of JBAJNP010001938.1, from coordinate 4,304 downwards.
GTCAAGAAAATGTCATTTTAATTATTTTGGACCTTTAAAATGATGAACCCTGTTGTTGTAGGTAGTATACATAAGTTACAAACACCACCTCTCGGTAAAAACTTGCACATAAACACTTAAATAGCCATCAAATTAGCAATAAAATGAAACATTACATGATAAGCTACATTTATGTAGTCACTGTCATTGTCTTCTGGAATAGATAAAAACTGTCTTTCTGAATTCAAGTGCTAGATTCTCAAAGTTAGGCTATGTTATTTTGTTCTTTGATATCCTGGAGCAGAAATTGCTTTTTTATTATTCTTGTTATTAAAATTGCATTAAAGTCATGCATCAGTGTAACGAAGAATCAACACTATGAGGATCTATGTGAAGTGTTTATTAGACAATTCAGCATACAACAGCAAACAAGGGCAAAGTAGATAATCCAAAAGCATAAATAAACACCTGGCAAGGGTCAGGGCAGGCGGCAGACAAAGGAAGCAATCCAGGGACAGGCAGACAGGTACAAGAGGTAGGCGGAGAACAGTTGTGAGATAAACAACAGTCCAGGTGAAAATCCAAATCACAGTACCAGGGAAAAACACTCATAATAGTATGCAAGGCAAAACAAGACTTCGCAAAAACACAGAAAATAGTGTGATGGTCTTACTCCAAAATTATTTGTTTATTTATTGCTATTCTGCTTGGTTGACATTTAATTCTATATACAGTAGGGCTGTCCCTTTTGCGAAAAATCACATTTAAATGAATATCAAGCAATGCATTTGAGTAATATTTGAATATCTACAAGCCCCGTCCCCTCCTAAGAAAACATTAACAGAGATTCAATCACTATTTTATTAACAGTCTGTTAATCTGACATGTCGGCTAACAAGTACAACAATAGAACTCTAGACAAAGTGCAGCCCTCACATGCTTCACAAAACACAAGCCTAACCAATGCAATACTAACCAAGGCCAGTCAACTGATGCGCCATCCGTTCAGGGCAAGTCATTGAGTGTGCCATTTATCCCCTAGGTTTGCCTGTTTGGTGGCACCATTAATTCACATAGCACCTCTCCACAGTAAGAAAGTAGACTGAGACCATTAAACACATCCTGCCCTCCTAGGATCTTACCCTCTTTCCGGCCAGAATCTGAAAGGTGCAAGCCAAGGGATATCTGAGATGCACTGAGAACTTTAGATGCTATGAACAGCTTTTTGTCTGCTTTGAAGGTCAGCAGAAGGGATAGCTGTCATATAATGTTCTCAAACATAGGACATTTGGGGGTCATGAGAGTCATTTTTAGCAAAATCTCAGTGGACAAGAAGTTGACATCAGACCAGATACTCATGCAAATCTCAATTTCCAGCTAAGTCTGTGTAAGTTAGCTTAGTGCTTCATATGTGTAGATACCTCTCTCCTTTTAAAACACTGTATTATATTTTCACAATCAGGGTTCTCTGGCGGTAAACCTTGTGTCTTTGTAGAGTTTGTAGAGTTTCTCTGCTTCTACTATTAACATTAGGCACCTTCTCTGGTCATAGGATCCTTCCCAGAAGGTCTGGGAACCTATACCGTGTATAGTACCCCAGTGTATAGTACCCAGAGACAGCCCCACATACTGCTTGCCAAAACTGTCCCTTTGCAACTGCTTAGCATTTTTACAGCTCCTTTACATCTCAGTCAGACCCAGGAGGTCCAGGTGCAGGAAACTGCTTACCAGAGAGTTGACTGAAAAGATCATAGACCTGAAGGATGTGTAGCATGTTGGGTCAGGCCACATCCGCTCCACTAACATTACACTCAACACTGCTGTACCACAGGGCTGAGTGCTGAGCCCCTTCCTCTACTCCCTCTTCACCCTTGACTGCAGGGTCTTGGATTTGCAGACAATACTATGGTGATAGGTCTCATTAGCAACAACAATGAGACTGCCTACAGGGAGGAGGTTCAGCACCTGGCCAAATGGTGCATACACTGTAGTGTTTCTCCTGCTTCAAGTTCCTGGCGACCCACATAGAGGACCTGTCCTAGACCACTAACACCCCCAGCCTGGTCAAAAAGACTTACCAGCACCTCTACTTCTTGAAGACACTAAAGAAGTATCAGATGCCCTCAACCATCCTGGTGAACTTTTATTGCTCCACAATAACCAATTGTGTTACAGTCTTGTATGGGAGCTGCTCCTCTCACCCAGCCTGTCCAGAACAAACTGTTCTCTCTCCTGCCTTCTAGAAGACGCTTCAGTAGCCTACAGACTAGAGCCATTAGACTAAGGAACAGTTTTTATCCTAGAGCTGTCTCCTTAATGAAACTCTGCTCCTCGCCGATTCCACTACCTCTTCATATACTGTACACCCTTTTCATCCTTCTCACCATCACTTCAATTAACTACAACTGTTACACTTTGTTATTTACACTTTAGGACCATTCAAATGCACAACTGGACTGTCTACATGTTCAACTGAACTTCCAGATTATTTGTATATATATTTATAAACTGCACCATTTGAACCCTAGTACAATGTACTGAATATTGCAATACCTTCATCCACTGCTACTATTATATTAATAGTTTGTACGATTAATATTTATTACACTACATTGAACATATCCTTTTGAAAATTTCTGTCTGTAGAAAATAGCCATCTGTATATTATGGTCATAGTACATACCTGTACATACCCACATCTGTAAACTATCTCCATAGAATTACTTTATCGCTTATTGCACTTCTGGTTAGACCTAAACTGCATTTCGTTGCCCTGTACTTGTATATGTGTAATGACAATAAAATTAAATCTAATCTAAGTCTTGTCTGATTGTAAATTGCTTTAGGTATACTATATAAATATGTTGTACACACCATACAAAATACACACAAACAATAATATAATAATGCTGGCTTGTCTTAACCTGTACTACGGTATGGACAAACACAACCGTTACAATGTTACAACAGGTACCAACTTTTCAACAGATAAATTTATCCTAACCTTAAAATCTTTGGGTGGTTTGAAAATAAACTATATTTGTAATGTTTGAATATAAACATAGCTGCTCATGATAGCATAGCATCATTTAGGAAACTTAACATAACTTAGACACACCTATTAATTTCAAATGCAGAGACAGCATCTGTTTTCTAACTATTTATAGAGTTCCCTCCACAGCCAATATTGTAACTGATATTGCATTAAAGTATACACTTACATGAATAACCTTTAATGTGTGCTGCCCTTAAAAGGTCTTGGGGCCAGTTCTCTCTCTGCTCTATAGTTCATTGGCAAAATTTTCATGGCATATAAGCACAGATGTTTTTATTGTTAAAACGTTTTGTATGAATGTTGTGAATACCTAATTATTTTCAATTGTTAACCCTTAAACAGATACTAGTGGAAGTTGATCAGGAAAACTATCATTTCACATCACTTTATTTGAGGGTAATTTTAATATATTTAATTGAAATATCCCAGGATAAATTGATTTATTAGGGTACAAAAAAATTCTGACATTCATTTTTAAAGCATGTCACTTATTTTTGTTAATTTGCACTTTAGAAGTAACCAATTATTAATAACTTAAGCTTAAGGTATTGTAACAACCTGTGGGTGTTACATGTGGGTTTTTAAGATGGCACACCAAACTGACGAGCCAAAAGCAGAAACAATTTTGTTCTAAAATATATCCTGTATATCCTGTATCCTCCTATTATATATTACAGGTCCTTCTCAGAAAATTAGCATATTGTGATAAAGTTCATTATTTTCTGTAATGTCCTGATAGACATTAGACTTTCATATATTTTAGATTCATTACACACAACTGAAGTAGTTCAAGCCTTTTTATTGTTTTAATATTGATAATTTTAGCTCATGAAAACCCAAAATTCCTATCTAAAAAAATTAGCATATTTCATCCAACCAATAAAAGAAAAATGTTTTTAATACAAAAAAAGTCAACCTTCAAATAATTATGTTTAGTTATGCACTCAATACTCGGTCGGGAATCCTTCTGCAGAAATGACTGCTTCAATGCGGCGTGGCATGGAGGCAATCAGCCTGTGGCACTGCTGAGGTGTTATGGAGGCCCAGGATGCTTCGA